>JAPFSE010000280.1:0-127210 GCA_030777785.1 Beauveria caledonica | reverse complement strand
CTTGGGTGTCGAGAAGTGGCCTGGGCCGTCGTCGTCGGCAACGGGTACCCGCATACACACCCTATCAAGGCCCTATAGAAAATAAAGTGTTGTTTTATATGGTTTCAACCAAGTTCGGGAGTTCCCGAATCAAAGTAAAAAAAAAAAAAAAAAAGGTTGGTTGATTAATAACAGAATATTGGGCGGCGTAGCGAAGGGCAGTGTAAGCGCCGGTTGAGCGAGGCTCCGAACAGCCAGGGGATCCTTCAGCTACCTACTCTCTCATTTCAGCTGCCGTCCTCTGTTTTCAGCAAGCAACGCAACGCGGCTGCCGCAAAACAACCATCATCTTGTTCAGTCAGGCCGCGCCCAACCTGTGAGTTGCGTTGCGTGGCCAACCTCTGCCTGCCGGACAGGACAGGACGCCTTGGAGTTGCTCAAAGACCAGGCAATGGGGCCATGGCGTAGGCACAGTACTGCGTGCGAAGAGCGATTTTTTTGTGACATGTTGGTGAGGGGGCACCTATATAGTTCCATTTCGATAGTAGTATGCACACAAGTCATCCTGCTCCTGCGACGCCACCAAGGTTGTACAACAGCCGCAGCAGCCAATTGCATGCTCCAGCCATGCAAGCATGCTGGCGGCTGGAGGGAATGAGGGGTGTAATAACTTTTTGGTGGTTGCGAGGCCATAGCCTGCCCCGAGCACACAAATTCTCCACCACTGACTGACAGAAATGCTGTGCATCTTGTCAGAATATTCCGGGTGCGTCCTTCGATGGCCCGCGGGGGGGGCCGGGGAGGGGA
Source organism: Beauveria caledonica (assembly GCA_030777785.1). Taxonomy (NCBI): domain Eukaryota; kingdom Fungi; phylum Ascomycota; class Sordariomycetes; order Hypocreales; family Cordycipitaceae; genus Beauveria; species Beauveria caledonica. The sequence goes on along the minus strand of JAPFSE010000280.1, from coordinate 126,424 downwards.
GGGAGGGAGAAGGGAAATACACAAGCGCGGGCTCTGAAACGTGAAGCTCAGCTTAGCTTGTAGATATCCAGATGCTCCAACATGTCGTCTGTTGTACGCTGGAGGCTCTGCCATAGGAGAGCAAAGCAAACATGCGTTTCAGAGAGCAAAGAAAGGAACCCTTGTTTATTCCCAGTGTTGCACGCGCGCGCGATGGTCTTTGCCGATGCCCCTCGTCTTTTCTAATTTCGTCTTGGTAAAGTAAACAGGCTGGCGGCGGCCGTCGCACAGCTTCTTCAACCGCATAGGCAGCAAAGACAGCTCACTGCCACATCACCGCGTGGCAGACAAGGTCAAGAGAAGCAATAATTAAAAGCATCGTGGCGCCGTAAGGTATCTATCTTCCAGTCAGGTTGGAGGGATATGCAGGAGGGTCCGGTGACCAGCGACGACGCTGTGCTTCCTCAGTTAGACAACACGACCGCCCCTTTCCTTGCACGCCGCGCCGCGCGCCGCGCCCTCGAAACACTACAATATCCGCACAGAGATGTGGCAGACTCGCCCGGATTGCGCTGATACCTGATGACTCGAGTTCGAGTGAGCTGATCCGTATGGGTGCAGTACGGGTGCCGTGGCCACGCCATACGTGTACACGTCGTGTGAGCGAGCATGCGCTCCCGGGATACATTGACAATAGCCCCCGATTCTGCCGTGCAACGGCGACACTTGTACGTGGCCGAGTGAGGACGCCTAGCTGGACCCCCAAAAGGGCTTCGCACCGCTAGTTTCGATGCTGTCCAACCCGAGCAATACACAATCGTTTCGTCTCTGGGTGCAGAGGCGCCCCAGGCAGACGTCGCAGTGATGCATGGCGGTATGGCAGTATGGGGAAGGTTGTATTGTCATCTGCCGTGTCGCGTAAGGCCTTGTCTGGTCCATCACTGTCGGAGATTTGCAAGTGCGCGCGCCTCTGCTCTGTGACAGACCGATGGTTTCATTTCACTATTGGTTCAAGCAGCAGGTGTGATGATGGTGGAATACGCCAAGCGATGCAGGCCGCACGGTCAAGAGCGACAAGAGCACAAGTGGTGTGTGATGTGATCCAGGGAGCGTCGCATTGGCGGGATGCGCAACTAGACCATCGCCACCGTGTCAGCAGTACTAGCACCTACACTCAACAGACCCAGGAAAATCGCCATCTCAGCAGTTCGTCGCATCTTGTTCCTTAGCATCTATCCGTCGCAGCACTCTGATCCATGCCCAGCTGCTACCTACCTACTACCCTTCCGCTTGCCCGCTCGCTCCCCCATGGCCCAGAGGCTTGCACTGCACCCATCCTTGCCATGTGCCGCATGACCTTTTTCCCTCCATCTGTGTGCATCTGTGTGCGTCGGCCAAAAAGCCTCGCCCTCCATCGGGTGCTGCATCTCTCTAACCATCCTGGCCGCCGCTATAAGTGCCGCGTACTACGTCGAGCGTCATGCATAACCCCTCGGCCTTGGCCATCAGCCACTCGCCGTGCTTCAGCCCATCCCGCCAGTGAGGCGCCAGTGCCTTGAAGCCCAGATATGCCCCCGCGAGTGCATCAGCAGAACATGCGTTTGTATCTGCATCCCCGCCGAGCATAATCAAATCTGTAATGAGCGGCTCAAATATAGCCCTTTGAGTCGGCAGCGGGGCACCCAAATTTCCCGTTTTGCCGCCAGACGCACGAGATATTTCCCGGAAGCAAAGATTTGATATTGATAAACTTGTCTACACTATCGCGGCTCATCTCCTGCCAAAGCTGATGGCGTCTTCTACTTTGCAAGGTTGCTGCAATCCTCTCAAGTCCAGATCCGGCTCATCATGTCGGCCCGTGTCTTTCAGCTGCGCTTCCCGATACGATGGCAACCACCACAACTGCCCTCTTCAATTAGCGCATTTATATCCCTCTCTTTTTTAAACTGTGTGGAGAAGTAATCCTCGACTAGTGCCGTTCCGATGGCGCACGAGATGATGCATCTAGGATCTGGATGGGTAATGACGGACAAGTCGGCCGCCGTCTGAAACGTCTGCTCAAGGGACTTTTGTAGACCGTTAAGCCGAGGGGTTGAATCCTCATCAAACTACCGTTTGCAGCCGCTTTGTGGCCGGAATTAAATCCAGCCTTGCCGAGAGGTCGTCTGCGAATCTTCCAGAAAGCCTTTTGACCGGATTGTGACGCTACTGTAAATATGTCCAAACCCATGGAGAGGGTATCCAGAGCTCGCAAGTCCTGTTGAACTTGGATGTACAGCCGCATGGCAAAGTATCTGGTACATTTTTTTTTTGACCATTTTCGAGCGAAACCGACAGTATTATCTGCCGCGTATGGTCAGCGTCATCCGTTCACCCGCCCGGTTGACGCAGATCGCAATGGGCATCAGCATGTAATACCGGGGCTTGTCATCTCGGGATCATCACAAGGATCAGGCAAATACACTTGTGCAGATATAGCTGCAGAGAATGACTCGGGGTCAGACTGATGGCATCACCGAGAGCTAACCCAAACAGGTACCCAATGTGCCGTCTCTGCGGCACTGGTTCTGCATCTCGCGGCCTCGCTTGAAACTTGTTTACTTTGCGAAATAAAGCAAGATCCAGCTCTGATCGTACAATAGGCTATAGTTCTTTGAGTTGTTTGTGGCAGATGTGCTCACCTATCTCTGACTTGTTGCTGCCTCCTCATGACGGAGTGGCAGTGACACAGCAATGGCACACAAAAAGATTCAGCCTTGTTACCGAGCGCGGCGATATTAACGAGGTTGGACAATATCGATCCGAGTATAGTTGAGCATTGAGAGAAAAAAAAGAAGAAGAGACGGCAGAGCTTCCTTCTAACTAACTATTGTGAGCCTGATGAGGCCCACAAGGTGAAGCCCAGTAAATAGGCTCGGTAGCCTCGTAAATGGGTACCTACACCTATTGATATGACAAGATTAAACAAGTTGTACCAAACCTCGGGAGTGCCAAAACAGGTGCATGTGACGGAAACGTGGGAAAAGCACGTCGAATGAGTGATTTAACTGCCTGCTTCTATTGACATTTATTTATATTAACACTTTCCACTTTTTTTACCCTTCCGTCTTCTCTGATTTGCAGCCTTGCCCACGGCAAATCTGAGCATTTGTTTATGTGCCAAATTGGGAAACCGAGATCTGGATACCTCAGGCAGCCAGACACGCTCCACTAGGCCCACCCCGAGTCCAACGCGTCTTCCAGGGTCAATTGACAGGGACCGATGGCTATCTACTGGAAGGGCAAATCAACAAATCCGTCTCATGTGTTGCGATCAGCAGGGCAACAATTGCTATCCCGTGTCACTTTGCGTTCACTTGTTCACATTCCCTCTTTTGCACCCATAATCCCCGGCATTCGTCTTGCGCCTTGCAACCACCATTGCGCCCAAGGCCTTTCATGTGCGAGGCAGCTGTCTAGCCTCGCTTCAACGCATCGTGCTGGCTCATCAGCCCGAGGCGCCAACACCACAGCTCTCACCATGGACTCCGACATGATGGATGACGATGTCTTTAGCCCGGACAACGATTCTGACGGCTTTGTCCCCGAGCCAAAAGTATGTTTATGTTTCCCTGGAGGCCAGCCGCCGGTCGTCGGCCTCGAGAGGGTCAGCAAACGTGGAGGCTAACATCTGCTGAACAGAAAACAAAGCCCGCCGCCTCCAAGGCAAAAAAGCTCACACAAACGACGCTGAAGCCAAAAGCGCCAGCAAAGAAACGCAAGATCATCAGCGACGATGAAGACGACGGCAATGACTCGATGGGCTTTTCAAACACACCCCCAAGCTCTAAAAAAACCAAAAAAGCACCCCCAGCCAAGAAATCGGGTGGTGTCCCCTTGGCAGAACTCGAGAACGACAGCATGGTTGTCGACTCAACTCCGAAGCCTGCTGGTAAAAAAAAGTCAGCCACCGAGACGTATCAGAAACTCACGCAGCTTGAGCACATCATCAAGCGTCCCGACACGTACATTGGTTCAGTCGAGTCGACAGAGCAGCAGATGTGGGTTTACAACAAGGAGGCACAACTAATGGAATACAAAACCATCAGCTTCGTTCCTGGTTTCTTCAAAATCTTTGACGAAATCATGGTCAACGCTGCTGACGTCAAGCAGCGTCACGCTTCCATGACATACATCAAAGTCAACATTGACCGCGAGTCTGGCCAAATCTCGGTTGAGAATAACGGTAAAGGTATCCCCGTTGAGATGCACGACAAGGAAAAGATTTACATTCCCGAACTCATCTTTGGTCACCTGCTTGCCGGTTCCAACTTCGACGACGAGGAGAAGAAGACTGTTGGTGGTCGTAACGGTTATGGTGCAAAGCTCTGCAATGTTTTCAGTACAGAGTTCAACTTGGAATGTCAAGATTCCACCAACGGCAAAAGATACAAGCAGACATGGACGGACAACATGTCCAAGATGGGCAAGGCCAAAATCACATCAAACAAAACATCCGACTTTGTTCGCATCACTTTTATGCCCGACTACAAGCGCTTCGGCATGCCTGACGGTATCGACGATGACTTGGAAAGTCTTCTTTATCGCCGGGTCTACGACTTGGCCGGCACCATACGCGGCATCAAGGTTCATCTCAACGGAGAAGTCATCAAAATCCCCACCTTCAAAGCCTACTGTGATCTGTACGCAAAGTCCATCGCCAAGGAGCGAGTTGCCGAGGAGGGCGGCAATCCTACATGTAATGTCGAAATTGACAAGGAAAAGACACATCCGCGATGGGAAGTCGGCTTCGCAGTTTCCGACGGTACTTTCCAGCAAGTCTCATTCGTCAACAACATTGCAACGACAAGCGGCGGAACCCATGTCAACTATATCGCAGATCAGATCACCGCCAGTCTTCTGAAGACTCTGAACAAGCGCAAGAAGGGGCACACTCTGAAGCAGAGTCATTTGCGAAACCACATTTTCATCTTCATCAACTGCTTCATTGACAACCCGGCATTCACATCGCAAACCAAGGAGCAAATGACTACGAAAGCCAGTCTTTTCGGTAGCAAATGTGTTTTGGGCGAGCAATTCTTGAAGAAGATTGCTCAATCTGAAGCTGTACAAAATATCATGGATTTTGCTGAAAAGAAGGCGGACAAGATGATGGCCAAGAGTGACGGTAGCAAGCGCTCACGTGTGAGCAACGCCAAGCTTGTCGAGGCCAACTTGGCAGGTTCGCGTCGTGGTCACGAATGTACTCTGATCTTGACAGAAGGTGATTCCGCCAAGGGTCTGGCTGTGTCCGGCAGAGCTATTCTCGATCCCGATCGAATTGGTGTTTTCCCTTTGCGAGGCAAGCTTCTCAATGTCCGAGATGCGTCCATTGATCAAATCACCAAAAACCAAGAGATTCAAAATATCAAGCAATTTCTCGGTCTCAAGCACAAGCAAAATTACACCGATACCAAATCGCTCCGTTATGGCCATCTAATGATCATGGCCGATCAAGATCACGACGGTAGTCATATCAAGGGTCTTTTGATCAACTTTCTGCAAGTCCAATTTCCGTCTTTGCTTCAAATTCCCGATTTCTTCCGTGAATTCGTCACACCAATCATAAAAGTTTGGCAAGGATCCGACCCCAAGAAACCCACAAAGCTGCAGACCTTCTTCACTCAGCCTGAATTCGGTGAATGGAAGGAAAGTCACAGGCACGAACTGGGCAGGTGGCAGTCAAAGTATCTCAAGGGTTTGGGATCCTCCTCGAACGAGGATGCTCAGGTCTACTTCACCAACCTGGATAAGCATCTCAAGGAATTCGAAGTCATGCAGCCTGAGGAAGCCCAGCTTTTCGACCTCGCCTTCTCCAAGAAGAAGGCAGATGCGCGAAAGGAGTGGCTTGGGAACTTTGTTCCCGGTACTTATCTAGACCACGGTACCAAGGCCATCACATACACCGATTTTGTCAACAAGGAGTTGATTTTGTTCAGCATGGCTGATAATATGCGGTCCATTCCGTCCATCGCAGACGGTTTAAAGCCCGGTCAGCGTAAGGTTATGTTCTCTTGCTTCAAGAAAAACGTGACCAAGGACAAGAAGGTGGTTGAACTGGCAGGTTATATCTCTGAGCAGTCAGCCTACCACCATGGTGAACAATCGCTTCAGCAAACCGTCATTGGTCTCGCTCAGACATTCGTCGGCTCTAACAATATCAATCTCCTGGAGCCCAGTGGTAATTTCGGTTCGCGTCTTGCTGGTGGTTCCGATGCCGCGAGTCCTCGTTATATTGCCACACGCTTGTCTCCCTTTGCGAGAAAGATTTATCTTGCTGAGGACGAGCCCAACTTGAAGCCACAGTATGATGATGATTCAAAGCCGATTGAGCCCGAGGTCTATGCTCCAATCATTCCCATGATTCTTGTCAACGGTGCCGATGGTATCGGCACTGGTTGGAGTACCTCGATCCCAAACTATCACCCCACGGATATCGTCAAGAACCTGAAGCGCCGCATGGGTCGTCTGAACCTTGCGGAAGAGGAAGAGCTGCCCTTTGAGCCAATGATGCCCTGGTTCCGCGGGTGGAAGGGTACCCCCGAGGCTGCTGGCCCCGACCGTTACAAGTTCAATGGCATTGCGTACCAGAATGATCAGAACCCGAATGAAGTAGTCATCACTGAGCTTCCCATCAGAGTGTGGACCGATGATTTCAAGACCAAGTTGGAAAAGATTATCAGTGGCACGGAAGGTCCTGCCTGGATCAAGGACTACAAAGAGTTCAACGATCACAACATCGTCCACTTCGAGATCATGGTTGATGAGAAGTTTATGCCCAAAGTCCTTGAGGAAGGGCTCTTGGAGCGTTTCAAGCTTCAAAAGCAGGTTGCCACCTCTAACCTGGTTGCTTTTGACATGCAAGGTCGCATTCGCAAGTACGACAAGGTGGAAGATATCATGGAAGAATACTACCATCATCGACTGGACATGTACACGGAGCGAAAGAAGTACTGGCTCAATGTCTACCACCGCGATTATCGCAAACTCAAGAACCAAGCTCGATTCGTCCAGGAAATCATCAGTGGCGTTTTGGTAGTTGGAAAGAAGAAAAAGCAGGTCTTGGTCACAGAACTACGCGACCGCAAATATGAGGGTTTCCCGGCCAACAAAACTGGCGCCAAGGCAGACGAGGAGGAGCTCGGTAACGCGTCCGACGCCGGTGACGACTCTTCCGATGCACAGGATGCCGGCTCGAAAGACTACGATTACCTCTTGTCCATGGCAATTTGGTCTTTGACTGCCGAGCGTTTGCAGAAACTACTCGACGCTATTGCAAAGAAGAAGGCTGAGCACGATGAGCTTCAGGCAAAGAGCGAAAAGGATCTCTGGTGTGAGGATCTAGACGCGTTCATGGCTGAGTGGGATAAACAGATCGCTATTGATGCCGAGATTCAGACCAAGATTCGTCGTTTGGGCCGCCGCGTTTCGAAGAAGATAGGTGCTGGCAAGAACCGCAAGGCCAAAGATGAAGACGCGTATGAGCCTGAAAAGAAGAGTCGAGCCAAGGGCAAAGCTGCTGTGGCTAAACCAAAGGTGGAAACCAAGACAGCCCAGCGCTTTGCTGACATGTTCAGCTCCAAGCCAAAGGTCAAGAAAGAAAGTGATGCAGGTGTTGTAGAACTGCTTGACGAATTTTCCGACGACGACTTTGCTGCTCTTAGCAGGAAGCCGGCTGCTCCAAAGCGCACGAAGACTGTCTCCGCCACTGCTTCGACCTCTCAATCCCAGTCCGAAGAGCCAGAAGCTCGTCCAGTGAAGAGGGCGGCAGCTTCCAAAGCAAGAGCCTTCTTTGATGCCGACTCGGCATCAGAGAATGAAGATGACGATATGGTTGACGTCGGTTCTTTAGTGAAAGGCATTGGAGCACCGGAGAAGAGTGCGTCACCCGCACCCTTGAGCAAGTCTGTATCCGCACGCTCCTTTCAAATCGATGATGACGACGATGTTCTTGGATCATCCCCACCAGCCAAGCCAATGACCAAAGAGGACATTCTTGACAGCCTTTTGTCCGATGAAGACAAGCCTTCGACGTCAAGTATCTCAGGATATGCGGCATTGAAAAAGATTGCTCGCCCCAAAGCGCCCGCTACCAAACCCAAGCCAAAGGCGGTAGCTAAACCCAAAGCTGCAAGCAAACAAACGACTCTGTCACCAGCTGCAAAGGCGTACGCAGCAAGGAAAGCCTCTGCGCTGGCGGACGATTCGGATGAAGATATGGCTGCACCTGGATCACCGAGTCCCAAGCGGGCTCCTGCACGCGCTCGGCCAGGTCGCGCGGCTGCGGCCAGGAGGCCAATTGTCGTCGACGAGGACGATTCGTTGTTGGCCGACGATCAGGACGAAAGCGATGATCCGTTTGAGATGGATGATGATGACGACTGAATGGTTCAATTCTGGGCAAGGTATGGGGCTGAGCTTTGGACATCAAGGGCGGTTGACTGGCTTTGGCTTCTCGTAGCAGGGAACAATTGCTTTTGTTGGCGTTGGGGGGAGGAAGAGGCGAATGCGGCTATTGTTTCGAATTTTACTATCGTATAGGCTATGTACGCTTTCATATTGCTTGTATTTGTTACTACAAGGTTGGCAACCATAATTCCGAGCTCAATTGTTTTGCGGTATCAGAGAAGCTCACAGTATTTCTTGGCAATCGAATCTGTTAATCCCAAAGGCTACCTTGTTGATGCCTTTACGTGCCTTTTATAGAAGCAATGGTCTAAAACCGGTATTGTTGAGCCCTTGTCTATTGTCAGCTGGCGGAGAGCGAGCGGTGTCCTGAACGACGTTGCACTCACAGTCCTGGATCTTGCTCACGACGAGCTGCCCGGCCGGCTTCCAGACGCACTGCATGAGGCTACCGGGCTGTGGTCTCTCAAACGTGACCTCGACCACATTAACGTGCGTTGATTCACCATCCAGGCCGTGCCTCGTCGTGAATGCCACGTACTCTGTGCGTCTGACGGCAATGTAGTTCATGACCTCGAGGCCGTCGTCTCGCCCAAACAGCGCCCTCGACACAATTTTGCCGATAAAGTGCCAAAAGGGGAATGGGCGCTTACCATCGTAGCGGACGCCGACTCGTCTCATGATTTGTTCCTGTCGATTCAGGGATATTCTGGCATTGTCAGTGCCAAGCTTGTTGGCCAAATGGCGGGGAGAGGGGGGGTGCCAATCGGGTGAAGGTGCCGACTTACATTAATACCACGTGAGAGACGTGGCGTAGATGAAGGTCGGTCAACTTGTCCTCATTAATTCTAGTGACTTCAGGCACGATCCAATCGGCGACGGCTTCTCGATCGGGGATTTTGGGATCCAGCTCCATTAGCGCGGCGCCAGAAGACGACAGCTCGCTCTCGACACTCGATGCAAGTGTCTTTTTGGTCATTGTTGCCAATGTCAATCGTCTCGATCTGGTGCTCTTAAGAATCAAAACTACGCTTGAAAAAAAAAAGGGAAAGAAGAGGGAAGTTGGGTCAACCTCTCGAGATTGGGGATCGGTTTGCGACTTGGGCATGGCGGGGGGTCCTTTGTCGAAATGAAACGGACGGCCCTGTCCAACACTGATACCGAGTCGGCCCCTGAGTGTCACTTTTGGTTTCTTGGTGACGGCTGGCCAAGACTCGGTAGGTAGATGTCCTCGGGCGGGTGCATGGCGCTGTGATGCATTTGTGCAATGGACCGTGCGATGGGTTGCACACTCTGGCGATTTGTCGATGTATAAGATCAACGTACCTCGGCGTCTGCAGCTTGCGCTTAGACGGGTGATTAAAATGCATGCTCTGCTGCGCTTCAACGGTAACGACAGTTATTTGGCCAGTATTGATCTCTGGGCATTTTCTTCAACTTGGGCCTTTCTTGAGTGTTGGGCATGTTTGCACTGTCAGAGGTATAAACTACCAGTACCAGTACGTACGAAGCTAAAATGACGATGGCAATACATGCAAGTACAATGTTTCTATGTCCTTTTCTTTCAATTCCTCTTTTCTTCTTTTTTGGGTGACTTTGGCACGTCGATGTTTTATGAAAGTGCTTATAAACGCCCTTGGCGAGATCTTAAAGCAGAGTTATAATTAAGAGAAAAGATCGGTGCAGAAGGCTGTGCAGCTATACAAATAATGGACTTGCCCTCATAAAGAAAAGCAATGTACCCTCAGAACGGTGAATATCTTGTGAAGCTATGTTGGATTTTGGTTCTTGGCAACAGTAGGCGGCCCCACGTCAACCCACCACAGCTGCAAGCTCTCTCTCTCTCTCTTCATCACCTCCATCCTCAACCTTTTGACCTTGACAACCTCCACTCCTCCCATACTGTTCGCCAAATGTCCTCCACCGACGACCAAGAGCCGCAGTCGCTCAAGGCCCTCTACGCCTCCGCCGAGTCCGCGCGCTCCGCCCTCGACGCGCACCCCGACGCGCGCGCCCCCGCCTTTGCCACGGCCCTCGCCGCCACCCTCGCCCTGTACACACGCTGCCGGGCGCTCATCTCCGCTGCCTCGCTCTTTTCGCCCAACGAGACGGTCGACGACGTCGCCACATCGTCCCTGCCGTATCTGCTCCTCGACCTGCGCCTCGCCGACCTTGTCCAGCGCACGCCGTACGAGTCGCCGCCGCAGCGCACGCTCGTGGTGCGCCGCGCGCGCGCCGCGTACGAGTCGTTTCTCGCGCTCGCCGACAGCTACGGCCTCGTGGCGGGGCGGTACGCGAAGCTGCTGGAGCGGTACACGGAGGAGCCGGCGACGTTTGCGGTGGCAGCGGCGGCGAGTGGCAGCGGCGGAGACATGGCGGCGAGGAGAGAGGCCAAGATTGCGGCGTATAATGCGGAAAAGGAGCTGAAGCAGAAGCTGGAGACGCTGAGGAACGATCCGCGGTATTTGGAAAAGGGTGGCGGCGACGAGGATGTGGTGAGGCAGGCGCACCTCGCGGCGGTCGAGTTTGGCGTGCACGCGGCGCTACAGAACCTCGAGTCGCTGAACCGCGAGATGGAGATGCTCGCCATGGCGCCGGAGCGACTGCCCTCGACACAGGACGACAACGGCGCAGCAGACGACACCAACAGCCGCCGTCGCGATACCGAGGACGACACGACCTGGCGGCTAGACACGCCGCTGCGGCGCAACAACCCCGGCGGCGGCCCGCTGCTGTCGGCGCAGGGCCGGCCGCTGCAGCCGTTTACGCTGGTCGGCAGCCGCGCGGACCTGCAAAAGGGCGTGTTCCGCGCGGGCCACAACCTACCCACCATGTCGATTGACGAGTACCTGGAAGAGGAGCGGCGCCGCGGCAACATACTGTCGGGCGGCACGGACCCGGAAAGGCCAGCGGTCGACGAGGACGACATGGAGGCCGTGGACCGCGAGACGTACAAGGCGCGCGAGTGGGACGACTTCAAGGACGAGAACCGTCGCGGGGCGGGCAACACAATGAACATGGGCTGAGGGGAAACTACAATGGATGTCTCTTTTTTGTTTTTTTTTGTGTCTCCTTTGCTGCGGGTGTGACTTACTTAGAGCATTGTTGAATTGCATATACAGCGTCTGGGTAAAAACGGTAGCCAAGGGAATAAATTGCTTGTAAATACCATACCACTGAGCATGTCTTTATTATTAGACGAAAACAAGGATAAATACCAATCTTTATTACCTCCATCACATTGCGTCCAATTCGGCCATTTCGTTTTTTCCGTTTGTTCCTGTCCGCCACCTTTTTCACAACTCTCGTTGGCACGTCCGTCCTGAAAACATCAAGGAAAAACAAAAAAAAGAAGCACAATATCCTCATCCATATTAACCTAGACAGTAACCATTTCAGCATCCGCTCCTTCCCACTCGGCCAAAGATTCTCTCTGGCTCGACAAGTACAAGTCGTCGTCGTCGTCATAGTAGTCATCGTCATCATAGTTGTTAACGTCATTGTCGTCGCTGTCGTCGTTGTCGTCGTCATCTTCATCAAGCGTGTCCAAGTCATCGTAGCCGATGGTAGCGTCCGAGTCCGAGCCGCTATCTGCCGCCTGAAGGAAGTCGTCGAGGCTCTGCAGGGCCGCCGCCTCCCGACTCCTCCGCCCCGACGTTCCAACCATGTCCCGCGCTTCGTGGTAGTCGGAAAAGTCCGACTCAAAAGTCTCCGATGCAATCGAGACGTCGTCGGCAATGACCTGGTCGTGCCGGTACACGGTCGACGCCGTGCCGTCGTGCACGTCGACTGAGGCCTCCGTCGTGCTGCCTGCCAGGCGCGTCCCGGACAGCTCTTCAGCAAGAGAGCCCGCAAGGCTCGACGCGGCCGAGGGGATAGTGAGGCCGGTGCGGTATGCCGGGCCGGGCCCGCTGGGACCCATGTCGGCGGGCGGCAGCGGGTCCTCGAACACGCCGCCGGTGCCGTCGTTGCATCCGCCCGCCCACAAAGGCAGGAACTTGGTCTCATTGCTCGTCAGCGTGAGCAGGAGGTGATTGGTGTGCATGAGCGGCAGATCCAAGTCGTTCTCTGCAGTCTTTTCCGGCTTCCAGCGCTCGCGCGAATCCGGATTTCTCTGCCCAAACTGGTAGGGGCAGCTTTGCGGCTGCCGCCATTCTTCAGACAGGACATTCTTAAACTCGGAGCTAATGTCTCCATTCCATGGATGGCGGTCTTTGTAGCGATCGTAGAGTTCAAACATGACTTCCCCCAGACAAATTGTAAATGTAGCCGGGAAGGACGGCGAGTTTTCGAGTTGCTTGAACGGATAGCACGTCAACAACTTTTGTATCGGCGTCATGGTTCTATAAATGTCTCGAAACTCTTCAAAGTCTTGAGGTTCGGTATATGTAGCTCTGTCAGCATCGATTTGTTTTTGGTCCACCGAAGGTAATCGATGATGGCGTCGACATTTCTTTTCATCATCATTGTTCAGTGAGGATCTGAGCTGTCTCTTCAGGTCTTCAATGAGCCTCAGAGCCTCGTTACACGACTCCGCAGACGCGGACGCTAGTGCCTCTTCGATTTTGACGAGAGTAGGGTACTCGGGATAATCCCACGACGTGAAAATGTTGTGGCCTTGGAATCCGGCAAGTTGCTTCCCGATACGCTCAACAAATGCCAAGGTAGCATGTTGAATCAAGTTGCTGAATTCGTCGCCAGGGTCGCCTTTTCTTCTGCCAAAAAAAGTGACATGGTTAAAGTCCATCTTTTGCTTCGTCTCGTCGCTGGCTGTCTGCTCAAATGCAAGCTCGTTGAGGAGGACTCTAAAGGCTGTCTGGGTTATTTGAGAGTGTTCAATGATACCGCCAATCTTAATGGCTTCCTCTGGAAGGACTTCGATGAATTTGCTGTTCTTGCCCTGCAACATCCATTGAATAACGGGATCCTGTACAGCAGATACACAGTCCCATATCTTGGCAAGTGCTACAATGGTCCATAGTCGACTAGCAGAGTCAATAAAGACTTCTTTGCCTTCAATTAGCATCAGCAAGCGGATGATGCCATTGCGATGCCGGATAGGACAATAGTCTGGGATATCGAAGTAGGCGGGTACGTCTTCCACCTGACGCTTTTGTCCGCTTTTTCGGGCGAGTACAAGTTCTGACACCGTAAGAGGAAGTAACAAGGCGTTGGCTTCGTTGGCTGGTCTCGTCTGACTGCATCTGGCGGCGGTAGGCTTTGTCGATGCGGCAGTCGTGAAGCGGTTGGCGAGGTGTTTGCAAGGACAGACATCATCGTGGCCTTGGACGAGAAAGAATGGGGTATTGAGTCTGGCATAAGAGGACCACCATTTGATAATCCCAGGTGTGAGGGACAGTTCTGTAACTTGAAACACCATTTCGTCGCCCTCGGATGGTGGTGTCAGATCCAAGACGTATTTGACGCCTTGGGGCAGTTTGTTGACCAACATTCGGCGGCGTAAAATGCGAAACTGATATGTCGGCTGGAACATTTCGGTGAATCTCGAAGAGCCTATCGCCAGCAGCCTCTCTGAATGAACTCGAAATTGTTGCGAGCGAAAGGGCGCTCCTTCGCAGTCTACTGGTACTCTACCTTTACTTGGCTCGGGGAAATCGACGAAAACAAGCGTGTCCCCCTCGCTGAATTCCACCTCGGTAAAGTGCATCTTGTATCGTTGAATGGCAATTCTTTGTCGGTAGGGTATGACTTGCATGCTCTGTGGTTGCAGATGTGACGGCAGAGTCGAAGGTTCAAGCATGACGGTACCGTAGTCGTCGATTCTGGCGATGGGTTCCGTGCGAAGCCGATCGGGGCTATCAGACTTGTCTGCGGTCTGCACATGCGTGGCGGCCGATATGATAGAAGCCTGAATGGCCTCTTTCAAGTCTTGCTCTTCTTCCGCGCTCGCCATGGTGCACGAGTTGGCGCGGCCAGTGTGTAGGCAGCTCGCCGTGGACACAGAGGCTGCAAGAGAGTAAGGCTCGGTCGACGCGGGGTGATTCGGGAGGAGATATTGGATACCGAATGAAGAAGAAGAGGCTTAATGAAGAATTTTCTCAAAACGAAATGTGGCTCGGTTGAGAATAAAAAAAGTTTGGAGCGGGCAACGGTGGCTGCACTTGATTGTTGCCTGGGTAGCGAGGCGTCTAAGGCTGGATTTAGGCGGCTGTCGTGCGGGCGATGCAGTGAGGAGGAATGAGTAGGAGGCGTAGTACGTTGAAATTCAGTGGTGGTTCGCACTGCTTCAAGTGAATCAGAGAATGGGTTTGCTTTCTACAAATACAAATAGTGGTGGACTACTCCGTAGCTAGGATGGGAACATGGCCATTAGTTTGCTGACGGGACAGGGCAGTGATGCTGGTCGAATTTCGAAGAGGCGCACAGTGGCTGAAACTATGTTTTTCTTTTTCTGCGGGCCGCAACTTGATCCAAGTATTTCACTCGAACGGACAAGGCTGGCGATGTTGTTATATCGGGATCTGCATAGAGTCACAGGCGGGAGGGTGTTTAGGTGTGCATTAGTAGGTTGCAGCCGACAGCCTGGCTTGTGAGTCAGAGACTCAGAGGTGCGGGCCAATGCAGCAAGATAAACCGGCAGGTTTCTAGGCTGCATGTACTTCGTGTAGCATATCAGCCTTGAAAAATCGTTCATTGTTGTCGTTGATGCGCTGGCTGAGTAGATGCTCTGCAAGGTTGACGCATAAGTATGCGGTTGGCGGCAGCCATCAGTCGGTGCGCACTATGGCGCTGTGCGCACAGCCGGCTGTCAGTGGCTGAAGGAAACCTGCAAGGTTCTCCACGGCCGAAGCTGATGATTGGATTCGGCATTGTCGCCAGACATAGATGAAGCGCGAGTCGACGGGCCACTCTACCAAGGTTGCCTGCTGCCTGTTGCCTCTTGCCTGTTGCCTGGGTAGATCAGATGAGTGTAACAAGATGAAGCGCCGCTTGAACAGCCAAATAAAGGGCACACAAATTGCGACCAGTGAGCAGCGCAGGTATGCATCATTTTCAATTTTCGTTCTGCCTTTCAGTGATTTGGAACGATCAAGCTGTTCGTCTGATCTGTTTCCTCCATCACCGATGCTGTAAATTACTCCGCATTTGGGCCCACTGAAGCCCACTGTAACCCTGTGACTTGTCATGTGGGGGAACTCCCTCACTGTATCCGTTATGACCGACTTATTGGCCAAAAAGCATCAAAAAGACTCCGGAAAAGAATTTCAGAATGTCGCCAGTGTCTTCATGAGTTTAATTTTTAGTTTCAAATTATTTCCCTCGTTTCTTCGGCCCTTTTAGTGGACTTGAAAATCTCCACGGCTTATGCTCCAGGCTACTCCCCCCGCAAATGGCTGCCTGTCTCTGGCCCCCAGTTTCTCGTCGATCCTCTACACCCTAAAATCAGCCCACATACCGACAATACAAAAGCCCCCCCAACACTTGTTTGGTTAGCAATTTGATGCCACTTGCTAATCAAGACCCGTCTCAGTGCTCGTACTCCTTCGGTTAGCTCCCCCAGACCCTACCTCCAATAGAGCTGCACCACAGGCTAGGTAGCCGGTAGCCAACTTAGGCTCTCAACAACCTCGTCGTCATCCCCTCTTCCCCCCACCACCATCACAACTTGTACCTCCTCCCTTCATCTCATCCACGTTCCAACCTCACTTGTCCTTCAATCCCACCTCAACTTTTTCCGCAATCCCGCACATCGACCCCATCCTCCCCAGCGATGGCCGGCATCTTTCTGTAAGGGCGCTTTCCCAGCTTTCCATTGCTCACGCGACCACCGAGCCGCAAACGTCTCCACATGTTTTACTCATCCCCCCTCTCTGTCTCTGCTTTTTATAGTCGCAATCGAGCCCTTTTTGCCGTTAGCTTCCTCGCCGCCGCCGCCACCACTACGGCCTTCAAATACAAGTCCGACGCCTACCGCTCCAACGAGATTGCCCAGCAGCAGCGCAAAGCCCCCAACGGCTATGTGAGCGTTGACCGAAGCGGTGGCGGCATCTAGACCACCATCTACATTCGCGCACCCTAGGCCATCGAGGAAAGCGTAAGAGAAGCCAAGAGAATGATCAGTTCGGCTCGCGCGCGCGCAAAATACATCAATACATTCAATACATAGAGATTTGCGACAATTTAAGGCTTCAGGGCCTCAAGGACAGAAAAAACTCCCATAGCCCAGCTTGACGGCACGACCACGATTACGACCAAACATGTACATCATCACCCAATTGCATCCAATGTCATGCACGAATTCTTCGCCTAGGTTCCTGCGCAAATTGCATCGCCAGGCCCATTGTCAATATTATACTTGAGCTGCGAAATATCAACATCCCAATCAGAGATTCCTCTCAACCATGCCGTGTTTACATTGATCCCCATCCCATCCTCCACTCTGCCGTTTCAGTCGCCCAATTGGCCAAGAAACATTCGTACCAACAAGAAGCAACTCCAGAAAAGACGCCGAAAATGTCAAAAGACAATATTATCAAATATTCCACCGTGAAATGACCAGAATCTTACAACCCAGTCTTTAATAGGATCCCGCCGGCTTCGAAGTGGCCTCATCTGCGTCGTCGTCGTTCCCTTCATCCGATGAATAGGCAACTCCTTTGCCTTTGCCTTCAAATTTATCCCACCCTTCCGGCCGGTCCGAGACTTTGACCTCACGCAAGCTTCTTCGGCTCACTGGCCGCTTGTTGGACCCTCGGCTGGGTGTAAAGCTGCCTTTGGCGCGCTTCCCTGACGGGCCACCACCGCCTTCATTGGATGAGTTCCATCTCGTCGGCGGCGTCGATGTGTTCTTGAGATCCCGCATTTCCTTGACCACATCCGCGAAGCTCTCCTCCAGCGTCTTCATGCGCGCCAGAACCAGCCGGCCCATCCTATCCCGATCTGCTGCATCGATGCCGCGCGCCACACGCATGCGATTCTCCCTCATCATTGCCATGGCCATTTGCGTCTGGAAGCTGCCTGGCATGCTCAAATTCGCATGCGAGTCGTCCGCCCCCATCCCAGTCTGGTCCGACATGACGCTCAGATCAACAGAAGACAGCCGACGACCCTCTCGAAGTCGGGCGCGAGTGGGGTCTATGCTGAGCAGCGCCGTTCGACTGATCCCTCCGACTTCTGTCATGCCTGCCGGTGGCACAATCGGTCGAGGCTTCGTCTCAGCAATCGTTGCCGTTTTTCTGACTGGACTGCGGCGTCCAGAACTCGTGTGTCCTTCTCCGACGGTGTTACGACCGCTGCTACCAGGTTTCTTGGACTGCACCGGCTTCGGTGGCGATTTTGTCGCGAAAGCTGGTGTCAGAGAGGCCTCTTCTTCTGGATTGAACAAGATCGTATTTGTAGACAGAGTACGACTGTGTATCCCACGACGTTGGTTGTGGGCGCGAGGGGTGGCTGGTGCTTTGGGTGCCATGGCTCCAACAGAGCTGTGTGACGAAGCCAACTTCCCAAGGCTGGCACCGACAATCGGGCCGAAATAGTCTCCTTGTCTGGCCATCAGGCGAGTCTTATTCTCGCCAGCGCCTTGCCCAAGGTTTGTGGCTGTGTCTTCTTCGTCCTCGTCGTTTGTAACAAGCTCATCGTCACCATCTGCATCTGTATGATCTTTAAACTCGACATTGAAAGACGGTAGGCGAGAGGCAGACGCCGGTCCAGGACCAAAGGCTCCATTATTGGACAGGAACTCGGCAGGGTCACTGGCTGCAGATCTTACATCGGATACATGGCGTGGATGGGGTCCTCGTTCCCAGCCCACACTCAGCCGTCTCTGCCAGTCCGGCACTGCGCGGCTATCAATAGTTGGCCAATGATTACCACTGCCATCCTCCTCGTGCTGCTCCATCCAGTTTCGAATGGCATTCTGCGTCTTGCGCCGCTCATTTCTTCGCTGCGTTCGCAACGTCGCACTTGCTGGCGCTCGCCTAAACAACTCTTCCAATGCGCGATCCTTCTGGAAGCCCGCGACAGACTCCTCCCGAACACGAATGTTGGGACTGAAAAGAGCCGTACGGTTGACAGCATCACCAAAGGATATGGCGCGGCGTCTGCCTCTACCGTGGTTTTCGACTAAATCGGTGGGCTCAAACATGGAGGGCGCCAACCAAAACCTTTCGTAAAGATAGATGCACAAGAGAATAGGGAAGTGCGTTGCCTTGATAATAGTGCGGTTCAGCCACACGAATTGCCTAAGTGGCATGCAGTAGCGGAGCGGCATTAGTACCCAGGCAAATATATTTGTCGGGGCAATGTATGAAAATAAGGCATCATTCTTAACCATGGATATCGTGTTGATGGCAAAAACGAATTGATGCTCCTCTGTGGCGTTTGATGCGATTGCGGTGAACGAATTGGTCAGCACTGTAATGAGGATGGTGACGACAAGGTAGTGACAAATGATGAGAAAAACAACCATGAGAGATCTGGCCAGCCAGTTATAAGTCGGCCAGACATCCCACACAGCAGGCGTAAAGCCCATGAGAATCTGGAATATCTTGTAAGCAACCTCGCTACCGTCGCTCTGCACATTCGAGAGGGTGAAAAAGACGTAAAACCCGCTACACATGATGAGAACGAGGGTGAATACGGCAGCCAAATCGAGCGTCATGAGGCGAAATGCAATCAGAAGCTGCGAAAAATATTGGTAGTGATCGAGCACACTAAAGATGCGCGGTAGCAGCAAAATCGCATTCGCGGCCAACACATCGTAGGCCATGTCGTTCCAGTGATGGGGGTCAACAAGGAAGACTCCATAAGCGCGCATGCAATAGTAGACGATGAGCAGGACCAAGATGCCAAGATCAAACACGTTCCAGAAGCTCATGATATACAGGGCAAACCCCTGTTCATTGAAACCGACCAGCTCGTCAAGCATGAAGCCCGCACTCCAGAACCAAAAGACCAGCTCTAGCCCGCTAATGTGCACTGAGCGTTGTATCAACACCGCCAGGAATAGTCCAATCAAAACTGCTAGCGACAATGTCGACAGGAAGGACCGATAACGAGGCACGCGGAGACGGGAGAGCTTGAAAATGGAAGCCTGTCGTGGGTCATACAGCATGACGGTACGACGCCCGTTTGGGACATGGTACTGGGCATGTCTGGGCACCGTGTTACCCAACAGCGGTGTCCTATCGTCCGGCTTGTTTGGTGAGCCGTTTGCATAGCTGTAAGGGCCACTAGGGGCTTCCTCTCTGTGCAGTGTATCGGCAGACGAGTAAAAAGAAATGGCGCCGTTCCAGATGGCCTCGAGTTGCTGAACGACGACGGGGTGGGCGAGAAAGTGCTTGGCCGAGGCACGGATGGCAACCTCGAGTGTAGATGTGCGCGAGGCGGTCAATGTTCCCTTAGCTTTTCCGGTGGCTCGGCTGGCAATGTCTTCGGATGCGCCTGGAAGGCCTTGTAGGGGGTAGAAGTCGTAAGCCAGGGCGTCAATCAGCTCGCGGGTGGAATATTCCTTGAGCAGCTTGAGTGCCAAAAGTTCGCAAACTTTGGATCGGGTATTGCTGATACCTGTATTGGCGGCATATCGTTGTCCTTCCTTGTTGAACTGTAGGCAATTGGCCATGAGGGCATACACGGTGGCTCGGGAAAAGTGCTGGGCGCGAATCAGTTGTAGCATCGGTTTGACGAGAAATTGCGACACCTGAGGAGAGCGCAGCTGCTCCCAGGTCAGAGACGTTTCGGTTCGGGTCGATACAATGATCCGAATAGCGTGGGTAATGTTGTAGACAGGGAGGGTATCTGTGAAAGCGACGAGTCGTTAGCTTGGGGGAATGGCGATGCAGCTGGAGCCAGATATATCATACCAAGATGGGTAGAAGAGAATAGTGGAATGACGGGCAGGCCACCAGGGCCTCGCTGCTGGGGCATAGCCAAGTCGTCTACGGCGTGCTCGTCATCGTCGTCTGGGCCGACGCCGTGATCGAGGCCTTGGTCTTCATCATCCTCGTCATCTTCATCGTCGTCGGCCTCTGTGAAATCGGCCGTGGCATGCATACGGGCAGAGGATTGGCGAGGGGGACGATGAGGGGGCGGCGACGGGGTGAAGGTCTGCTGAAGGCCACCGGGACGGCGCTGTTTGCCGTGACGGGAGGTGAACATGGTGGCGAGCTCAAGCGTGCCCGGTAATCTACGCGTTCTGGGCCGCCATTAGGCGTTTGGGGAGGCAGAACTGCGAAGAGAAGGGAGAGGGACTGGCGGCGGTGTCTTGCAGCACACCCACTGCAGATGCCCTGTTCAGGTTGGTGTGCAGGAAGCAGAGAAGCAGAGAAGCAAATAGGCTGCAGACGCAAGAGATCAAGATCTCGAGGTCGAGCAGAGCAGTCGCGGTGCGACAAGGGGTGGTGCTGGAGCCGGAGGTGGTGTGGCGGTTGCCCCCCTTCAGGCGAGCCTACCTTACCGTAGGTCAGACACACATTTGCGTGCCGCAAGACTTTCTTGCAACCTTGGTTGTTCGATTCAGATTTTTTATTATTATTTTTCCTCTTGGCTTGAATGAACGCACCCCTATATTACTCGGTCTTGATTTCTACTATTCCGTCAGAACCATTACCTAGCCAGCGACGAACGCGTGGTGAAGAGCGGGGTGCAAGTCGCGGCTCATTTATTCTGCACAGCATGAGAACGGGATTTGAGATTACAGGGCTCCATAGCGGCTCCGCCGTGGCTCCGGTCGTGGACTCGGGGCTGAAATGCTTTGTTTGCAGCGCAGGTTTTGGTCTTGGCCGACACCTCTATCGAGGAATCTGTGTATTCTTTCTGCATCCGAACCTCGACGTCTTGTCTTCTCTCATAGCTTTCTTCTTTGCAGAGAATATCTTGCATGCATACCGCATCAATGCATCTATGATAACCACCTGCAGCCCATTGATGCTGGGGTCATGCAGGTGAACGCATGACACTTTCTAGCTCCCCGCTAGGCCAATCCCACGCTGGTAATTGGACCACGCACTCTGCACGTTCTGCATGCTAGTCATGGGTTTGCGCTGGGGTTTTGCCTCGTGATGTAAGAAGATAATCGGGTGCGATCAAGACTTTGCCGGGAATAGGCGCTCACTGCAGAGACATTGATCTCTTGTGACTCTGATACTGTAGCAATGCCGCCGTTGTGAGATGCAGTGTCACTAATAAACACGCACGTCGTTCACTTGTTCGTCGCATACTGTCCTTCCACTGCTCAAAATGATAGTCACGCCGTGACGTGCCTGTATCTGATAGGAGTTATTTGCCAGCAGTCGAGATCTCGCATCATACGCAGCCGAGATAGCGACTTCATCACAAGGTGCTCTACACTGATATGACCCAGCTTATTCATGAAAATCTTGCCTTCAGGGTAACGCGTCGTACAGCGCGCTACGAAGCATGTGGCTCAGTCAATCGTGGCGCAGGCTCGTGGCGAGAGCTATCAGAATCGGGTTAAGCTCCGATTGACGTCCCACTTAGGCAAGTCCGAAATCGACAGGGCAGGCTGGCCATGCTCACTACCTTTACCTGGCGCTGAGATTTTCAAACTATGCCTTGCTGACTGCGAATATGTCCTTGAGATAATCTTTCACTCACGGAAGAAAGGATAGCGGTGTTGTTTTGGCCAAATTATAGAAGAAAAACCCTGGCTAGAAGTATACTTATCAGCGAGAAATCGGAGCTAAATCGTAGCATGCCCGCCAGATGCCCTTCTCCAGGTTTCCGTGTAAGTAGTGTCGGCAAGGACATTGCGGAAACGGTCTTGGCAAATTTGGGCACCCAACTCGCTCAGTTCCAGGGCCACACCGCCGGCGTTGATTGTTGCAGCATCGACTGAACCCACATTGTAAGAGAATCTACTGGTGAGACTGGCCTTTGTCGAGCGCGAGCTGAGTCACGGCCTGTACTTGGGCGGCTATGGTGCGAATCAGCGCTGAAACCATGGCTGAAAAGGAAATAGGCTCTCGACTTGACGTGTACAAATCTCGAGCCGTAGAAACCACTTGGAGGCAGCAACTCTAGAAATTCCATCTACCAAAGCCCAACCGATGCCGCCTCTACTGCAGCCTGTTGATGAAGAGTGTTTGCTTGGTTCTGCAAGACAATTTTGACGAATTTGGTGCTGTAATGGCAAGGAAAATGGAGAACAGGGTACAATATCTGCGTAAATCCATTTGGTCCATAGTCGCCAAGGTAGCGTGATTTGTCAGTTACCTATTCTATTCAACGCTGCGCAGACCTGAGGCTGTTGGCAAGATTCTGTTCACTGTGCAGACTTTATTAGCAGCGACATTGACGCGTATGCTACCTCCACGAAGACAACAACACGGCGGTGCGGCTGACTATCCGAAATGGTCAAGGATGGCTATGTGCTTTCTGTGATTTTTATAGTCACTTGAATCTCGCCCAGAATGAGACTCGAGATCCGATTTGGCCGACGATTTGGCCGAATATGTACTGGCATGAAAAACACGGTGGACCAGACAGCCTGATGGACAAGGATTGAGGTGTGAATCGTGTTAATGCACTGGTGTGGGGCCCTGACATTTTGGCCGGAATTACTATTCGCAGCATTTGGCCAATCCAAACGACTCAGAACCTTGTCTTTATTAGGGGGTTGCAAGGCGCCGATTAATTTGTAGCGCTTCCCTTGGTTGCATATGACGGCAGTAATCAAACAAGTTGTGCTGACTCTATCAGTGGCCTTATTTAGCCGACCACGGAGTATCACCACTGGCTCATTGGTGCCCTGGTCTCACCTACTTGACCGTAGGTGCAGTGAGCAGCTAGTTATAAGCTGGACAGACGTGATGGATAGAGCTTGTCAGCCAGGGACATTGAATAATAAGCAAAATCCATTGTTCAAAGTAATACGAATATGCTTGTCGAACTCGCTTCATGCAGCTTTATGGAGCAGTCAGCAACGGGCCAATGAGGTCATGAAGGGCGCCGTCCCTGACCTCCCAACTCGCTGGCAATGGCTGGCCGCTAGTGCAGGCACTAGCAAGCCTACCTATTTAATAATGAGCGATAACTAGTTTCAGGGGATGATATGGCCAATTCTTCGATTCTTGGGCCACAAGCATGCTTCCTGGAATCCTGCTTTAGACAGAGTTGCATCGCGGAGAAGAAAAGTCGTAGTCAAATAAGAATGCGCAGAAAATAAACTAAAAATCCCACAAGCCCGTGCCGGATACTTGCCCGCACAAATTACAGAGTTGGCGCTCCCTGAATGCTCACCCCAGTGGCCCAGCCCATTTCTGCCCTGACATTTCCACACCCGCTCCTTCAACGTGACTCCCTATTCGTAGGTACTTCGTATTCCTCACAAACCGAACCACGTTTAAACTGTGGTCCTTGCCTTCACCTCTTCTTAACATCGACTGCTGCCACAGTGACTGCCGTGGAGCCCTCTTCGTCTCAGGCATAATTGTCGCGCCGTGGATGAAACCAACGCCGCCTGCTCCTACCCGCCGACGACCACGCCTGCCACCACTTCTCGAGCGCACGCCACTCAATTGGCGGCTCCGGCACTGGATGGAAGACTGAGCCGCGCCAGAGGCTTACTGACGTCGTCGTCCTGACCTCGACTGCTCCGGGTGCCGCTACTTCTGCGACGCATTCCAGGTCCGTCAACCAAAAAACCGGTAACCGCCACCACCATGGCTACCACCATTGCCGCTGTCGCCATGGACAACGGTTCCGACAAGAACGACACCCACGATGAAAAAGGCCCTCGAACATCGGTCGAATCTATCCAAATGCCTCCTTTGGCCACAACGACTGAGGAAGATGCAGATGCCCAGACGCCCAAGATGACACATGACTCCATGGTGACCGTCCGCTTGTCTGAGCCGCCCTCTTTGACTCTCGACACATCTTCAGCCTCCGGTTCGGAGTCACCATCGAGCCCAGTTGTCAGCCCTCTGTCTGCTGGGTCGGAGACCAAGAAGACGTCTGAAAATTGCACACATTCCGAGACTCCCGACATGGAGAATGGACAACCCCCTCAGGATAGTGTCATCATCGCCCGGCACTCGACGACGAAACTACAACGAACCGATGCAACCCGCAGTTTGCAAGACGAACTCGGCCAGTGCGAAGACGATGCTAGTGATATATCAGAAGACCTGGAAGAGGTTGATTGGGAGGAACTCGAAAAGACGGAAGATCAGCAAACAAAAGACGACGAGACGGACAACGTAAGTGCTTCTAGTCGTTCCCGACAATTCTGTTCCTGCCGACCCAAATGCTCATCTTCCCAACCACAGTCGACGGCACTGCTCCTCGCCCGACTTGAACAGGAAAACGCAAAGTTGGCTACGAACCCCAAGACCGTCAAAGTCCAAGCCGCGGAAAGGCTCATGGCAGCCAAAACCCGACCGCCTTCCATGGCGCAGCTGCGCCAAATGATGAGCAGCCCGACACGACCCGAACTTCGATACTCGATGCTGCCATCACCTCCCATGACCGATCTAGAATTTTATGCCGCTCTGGTCAAAGATTACCAGCAAACGGCCGCCCGCCTGCCGACATTACTATCAAACAAAGTCAGAAAGGGTATACCGCCGCCACTCCGAGGTGTCGTGTGGATAAGCATGTCAGGCTCCAGAGATGCGGAATTGGAAGAGCAGTTTGATCGGTTCAGTGGCGAATCTAGTCCCTATGAGCTCATTATCGGCAAAGATCTTGGCCGAAGCTTTCCAGGTGTCGACATGTTCCGTGACCCTGAGGGTGACGGCCAACGTATGCTGGGCAATGTTCTCAAAGCCTTCAGCCTACACGACACAAAAATCGGATACTGCCAAGGTTTGGGATTCCTGGTTGGCCCCCTACTCATGCACATGCCTGACAAGCAGGCGTTTTGCGTATTGGTTCGGTATGTATACTTGCTCGGTACGCATTGGACCCGGTCACTAACATAATCTAGCCTCATGGAGCGATATGACCTAAGGGCGTGCTTTCTGCCCGATCTATCAGGACTGCATGTACGCATTTATCAATTCCGAGAACTCCTGCGACACAATTTCCCAGCCCTTTCTGCGCATTTGGAAGAGCTGCAGGTTGAGACCGCCTATGTTTCCCAGTGGTTCCTCAGTTTCTTCGCAGTCACATGCCCGCTCCCCATGCTGTTCCGCATCTACGACGTTATTTTCGCCGAGGGAGCATCCGAGACCCTCATGCGCGTTGCTCTCTCGCTGATGCGGAAGAATGAATCCCGCTTGCTGGCTTGCCAGGAGCTCGAGGATGTAATGCAGCTATTGCTATCCCGCGGCCTGTGGGACTGCTACCATTATGACGCAGACGAGTTTGTTCAGGACTTTGCAAGCTTGACCGGCACCGTCACCCGCGAAAAGCTGGCACAGCTTGAACAAGCCTACCGAGAGTCACTGATTGCTACAGCCAATGCTGCTCGCGCATCTGACATTACGACGGCCGCTAGCCGGTTCTTGGGGCGCATTTGGGCAAATACAAACACCAGGACTGCGACATTGACTCCCGGTCTTAGTGCGCCCGGCAAACAATTCAACATTTTGAGACGAAGCACATCGAAGCAGAGCCTCGCATCTACTCTCAACTCAGTCGAAGCGAGCTCTGCCAGCATTAGCAGCTCCACCTCTACAGACGGAACCAGCTTGTCACGAGACTCTGCCAACCCCGATGAGGAGGCTTCTAGTCGAGAATCTACACCGGTGGGGCCAAAAGCAGCAGCACGCTCCAAAACGACAGAAGACCGATATCTTCACAGCCAGATTGAAGACCTCTTGACCGCTCTTACTGAGCTGCAACGCAGCAATGCGCTTGTTACAAATCAGTTACAGCGTGAACGTGAGGAACGTGACGAAGATCGTAAAGCGGTCCGCTCTCTACTCGATGGACTGCGAAGGCGAGCAGGCACCTCGGAGTCGGAGGATGTCGAAGTTGTTGCTCAAAATCTTCGCGATTCAGCTATCGCTCAAGACATTGAAGATGAGGAGTATGACGCGGCCGAGGAGAGCGACGACACAGCTACTGCTGACGATAGGGGTACGAAGGAAGTTGCTTCTTTGGCTGATACAGACGATGACGATGCAGTGACACCAGTAGCAGACGACACGCACGGACATTTTGGGCATGAAGAGACTCTGGCGGTACTCGAAGAACCCGCTGAGCCGCCGTCGACGGAAGATCTGTCGGTTCTCTTGGACCGAGTAGAAATAAGATTTGCGCCGGAAAACAAGACAATGAAGCACCGATCATCGATGCTCCTGACCAAGTCTCAGCTGCGAGAAGAGTTGTCTCAGGCAAAAGCAGAACTGGGTGCTGTGACAGCGCAATGCCAAGATCTCAATCGGCGCATTCATGATATGGACCAAGAAATGGCTGCGACAAAGAATCAGCTAAAGGACCGCCATAGCCATGTACGAACACTTCATCAAGAAAAGCAAAAGCTGGAAAAGCAGCTACATAACCTCCGGGTTACGCGAGTATCAGCAAACCCCTCGTACGATGCGGGGACGAAAGATGCAGATCCGGACTGGGCAACAGCAGCGAAGGGGGTGAATGGAACAGGTTTGCGAGATTTTAAGCTTGGACGTAGCAGATCTACGCCGTCAACTCAGGACAGCCTATATAACAAGCGCATGTCGTCGCTGCCACGGCCTGGCGCAATGCTGAATGAATCACCACCGAGCGAGCATGAGGCGTTGCTGCTGGAACTGGTGCAGGCCAAGACGGGTGAGGCGACGGCGAAGCAGGAAGCAGAAGAAGCGAAACAGAAGCTTGAGGCTCTACGCAAAGCAACAGGGCTTGCGCCCGGCGAGACCCCCTCATCGGCAGCAGCGGGAGCCATGGGCATGTTTGGGCGACTTACGGGGCAAGGTCCGGCAGCAGCGGCAACGCCAGAACCGGCCGTAAAATTGACATCCTCGGCCTCGGCCAACTCTGCGGCGAGCGGTGGGTTTTGGGGATGGCGGAGATGAGAAGGAGGTAAATGCTGCGTTGGTTATTTCCTGTACATAGGCATTCCACGGGCAAATCCATAATTTGCTTCCGTTGGGTATACATTTAACGAAGCAGCTCTGGTTGTTGGGTTTCGATTCTTTGTTGTCGGAACGGAGGATGGCGGCTATTTACGTATTAACTTAGGTATTAGCATTGGTATTGGGAGTAAAATGAAACATTTACAAGAACTGAAAAAGACGGCAAATGTTGATTAGGAATGCGTATGATATTGTCACTGAGACTGACAATGAGAGTACAACTGCAACAGCGCCGCCTATTTTAACGTATACTGTATGACAGGACTAGTAAGAGATTAAATACACATTAAAAATTAGTGGCAATGATGATTAACTTTTGAGGATTTTTAGGTAATGGCTAGCATTATGTTATAGTGTGTGTTATGTGAAATACGTATAATCGACAGTAGCCAGTAACCTGGGCAAACGCCAGACGACGTGCAAGCTGCATCTCTAGCTGCAGAGCAGCGCCGTGAAGTCTGCAGTGTGCATCGCCGAGTAAAGTTCATGCTGCCTTTAAAGGTTAAACCAGCCAATGGGCGGAATCTCAGGCGATAGGACCCCCTGCGATTCCGTGAGGGGAAGAGGGGTACCGTGTATTATCCACACGAGGCCATTCGCCTCTGAGTATTCATCAGTCTAGAATTCTTTACTTACCATAATAACTCTTTCACGCCATCACACAACCCCTCCAGCCCATCAATTCTCATCATGGCATCCGCTGCGTGCGCCAGCTGTTCAAAGTCGCCCCCCGAGGTCAAGCTCAAGCACTGTGTGCAGTGCCCCGAGGTAAAGTACTGCGGCCGTCCTTGCCAGACGGCGCACTGGCCCATCCACCGCGCCGTTTGCAACAGCCAGACCGCCAGCAACGCGACGTCTGCCGGCAACACCACCAACAACAACAACGCGAGGCCCGGGGCAACGGCGGCGGGAGGATCCTCGTCGGCCTCGGCCAAGCTGTCACCTCCCAAGGGCCTGGAAAAGGGCATCGCCAAGCCATTTACGAACCTGGACAAGGGGACGTGGCTGCACGACCGCCCGCACAAGGACGTCTACGCGCTGCTCGTCGACGCGTACCGTCTGCGCGTCGAGGACATGTACAACATGGAGGGCGAGACTGAGCCGGATAGCCTGTACGACGGGGCGCCGAACGGGCTCGTCGGCTTCCGGCGCTTCCTGGCCCGCGTGGCGGCGCGTCCGGGCCTGCTGCCGCCGTGGTGGGACGCGGGCAAGAAGAAGGAGTGCGAGGATCTGGGCATGGACGCCGGACAGTGGCACGATTTGCGGCGCGCGGTGGAGAAGAGCGACGTTATTGAGCATTATGGGGATGCGCAGTTTCCGATGCAGCTGCGCATGTTTGCCGAGGCCGTGTACGGAGGCCGCGCGCCGGGCGGGTCGAGCGGGACGGCGATGAGGAGCATGTTGATGGCGATGGAGCAGGGTGGTGGTGGCTTGGGGGGCATGCAGGCGTCTAGTTTTGACATTTCTTCCGTGTTTAAGAGGTAAATGGAGAGTCGGTCGAGTGGAACAGGAACGGTCTTTTGTCCTGTGATTTGAGAGGAAAGCTTCACCAGATTTCCAATAACGTGTCTTGTTCGAGTGGATTATGATTGTCAGTGCGTGAATCTATAGCCGAGATTGAAACAACAGGCTCATCTTTCTTGTTAGTGGTCGCTCTCACGTATTGAGAAAGAAAAAGGCTCTCTTGACAGAGTAGTGAGCTGGTGATGAGGTTGT
Organism: Beauveria caledonica; assembly: GCA_030777785.1. NCBI lineage: Eukaryota > Fungi > Ascomycota > Sordariomycetes > Hypocreales > Cordycipitaceae > Beauveria > Beauveria caledonica. The sequence goes on along the minus strand of JAPFSE010000280.1, from coordinate 97,283 downwards.
TGAAACAAGTTCAAGTCGGCTTAGAGTAGTTAGGTGAAGTCTTCCCTTGTGCCAGGGTAAAGTGAAGGAATTGTGATTGGACCAGAATTTTTTTTATATCTGCTGTAGCCTGTCGAGTGGCTCACGATGATTCGTAAGACGTAGGTGCGTATGCACGACAGGAGGCTAATGGCGCCACGCCTCGGCATTCGTGACGTCGGCAAAGCAGCTCAAGTTCATCTTGAGGACTGGCACGTGCTCATGCTTTGGCGGCAACAAGGTGATTAAGCCCACGTCGAGGGCATCGATACTGCAGAATAATGACGGTCACGGCATGACGGACGAAGCGGCACTGTTTTGGAGAAAGACAAAGAAAAAAGTCGAGATGTAGGGAAATGAATCTGGAACTGTGAATTTGAATTGGGAAGAAAAAGTAGTTAGTTGATGCTGGTGGTGGGAAAAAAAAGGGCTAACAAGGTGTAAGGTATGTAGCGTGTACCCGGGGAGGTGGTGCACAGGGTCGCTATCGGGCCAACCAGCGGCGCGCAACGGGCCGCATTGTGGGCGGGACTGATGACGAGGGAAGCCGGATCGAGGTAGACGGTACAGAACATTTTTATGAATGAGAGAAGATGTACATTTCAGTTGCCCAGCCGGCCAGAGGTACGAAGTAGAGTCATGAATGTATCCAGAGAGTATCGTAAATTGTAATGCACTGTTGAGATTACGCAACCTTGCAAAGTACTTGCGGGAATTGCCCAATAAGACATGTCAACCACGACAACAATGGACGGCGCCGGGTTTTCTTTACTGGGTCCGTTGGTCTTGGTTGTTGTCTGGCTTGTGGGCACCCAAGAACCTAACTAGGTAGCCAACTAGCCAACTAATAGTTGGGCAACGGTGCTGGAAATAGCAGCAGAAATTGGTCGCCTGGCATGCAACATGTGTAGACAAAGGGCGGACTGATATGCGTGCCGAGCGACCTGAATGCGCGAGGTTTTGTTATCAGGCGATGCAAGCTTCCGCGGAAAGCCCAAGAGAGAGGCGTGGCCGGTCGCGGACAGGGGCGTCTGTTACGCAAGATGGTACACTGATTTCGCTATTTGTGATTCGCGGGCATTTGTAGCGAGTTATTTGACCTCGGCGAAAACCTGTCTGTGGATGTTGCGTGTCCGCTGCAGCTGCAGTCGCCGCCTCACTGCAAGGGGCATGCTGCGTCCACAGGCGGCTTTGGGCTGTCAGGACCGCCGATGATAGCTACGGAGACGTGTCGTGTTGGGCTTTGACATGAAGAGTAATAAAGAATCCAACGACAAGGCCCAAGTAAAAGAATGCAGACCGCCTTGATGGATCCTGGCATCGCGGCGATACCCTGCCAGGTGCCCAAGTACACAAGCGGCGGGAGGATTGGGCGCAACAGGGTCCTCCTGAATGTCAGTATTTGACTCATCAGCGAGCCGGTGTATCTGGCTTCAGCGGAGCATTTCTTTTCGTCCTTTGCAACAGTTCTTGATAAGGTATTTTTCGTCGTGCTCATTCTGTCGTCATCAGCTGCTACAAGGTGTGCGTGAGTGCTGTGCGTGGTGTGGCTCTATGCACGCCTAGCCACGGGTGCCATAAAACAAGCAAAATCAGGTAAAAAAGCTTGCCAAACCAGTAAAAACCAGTAAACCGGTCGAAATTGGAGCTGCTCTAGCTCTCCATTTATTATTAGCGTACCTGGCAGCTTGGTTGCTTGGTTGCTTGGTTGCTTACGGAGTAGACTGCACTCAATTACAGGCTACAGCACCCTGCAGCAGCGCACCGGTTGCGCCACAACGCCTCAATCCTATCTCCCTCCCTGCCTAATTACTAGGCAAATTGCTAAGGTAGGAAGGCCGCGACATTACATTCCCTTCCCCTCCATTTGAGGGCCCCCCTCGTTTTATTTCCAGGCCATTTTGCTTCTGACCTTGAACGCTTTCCTCGGCCATTTGTTTCTTCTTCCCTCCCTCCCACAAGATCCGAATTTTGCCTCCTCCATCTCAAACCTCGCCACGGCAGCATATCATCAAGAATCTTCATCAAGTACGTGACATTCCTCGCCCTTGCCACCGCAAGCTTTGAACCTGTCCTTTTCTGAGACGGAGACGCCCCCTTTGTCCCCCCCAGCTTTTACAAAGCAACTGCTAGTCTCCTTGCAAGCCCCATAGCTACAAGGCCAGGAAGTCGAGCTTTCGCTAACAAGCCCAAGGGTCTCTTGCCCCCTTTAGCAGCCAGAAAAAAAAACACAAACAGCCTCTTCACCCTCTGCGCCAAACATCACCACCCAGCCCAAACACGTTCTCGTTCCTAGCTCATTTTCCCTCGGAATTCGACCAAGAACACAGCAAACATGACTGATATCGCTGATGCGACCCCGGTCGTCAACGGTGCCTCTCCTTTTGAGAAGAATAGTATGGTGCGTCTACCTTTTACCCTCCTGCATTGTCCCCATTCGTTGCTCAAAGCTAACCCAAGGAGACAGTTTTTGCATGTGACGAACACTTGACCGCGTGGCCAAAACAGCTAACACATGGCCTCCAGACGCCTCTATCTCTACCAAGCCTGCTGCCAATGGTATGATTTGCGCTCTCGACACATTTCATTCTCTTTCCTAGACTTCCGACGACTAACATACCTGCCTTTGCGCCGCCCCCCCCTTTAGTCCGCAAGTCCCTCGGCGCTGATGCTCAGCCCGTGACACACTACCACTCCGACTTTGCTGAGCTCCTCTCCTGGAAGAATCCACGTAAGTCCAGCCTCCGAAAAAGAGACATGGAGGATCTTGAGCTTGCAGTCAGCTAACCACTGGTGCTTTTTGCAGGCAACTCCGCCATCGCCTATGGCTCCATTGTTACTTTTATTCTCGCCACCCGCTTCTTCGATATCATCCGCTGGGCCATCAAGCTCTCATGGATGACCCTCGCCGTCACCATTACCGCCGAGGCTGTAGGCAAGCTTGTCCTTAACAGTGGCATTACCTCGCAGCTCCGTCCTCGCCGATACTACACCATCCACCGCGACACTGTTGAGGGTTTCATTGGAGACGTCCACGAACTTGCCAACTTCTTCATTATCGAAGGCCAGCGTATTCTCTATACCGAAAACATTGCTGTCTCCGCTGCGGTAAGATTGGACCCAAATTAGCAGTCTGTCCTGCCGTTTCAACTGACCCTGTCCTAGGCCTGCTTCGCTGCCTTCGTCTCGTACTTCCTCGTCAAGCTCGTTCCCTACTGGGGTCTTGCCATCCTCGGTACCACGCTGGCTTTCTTCGTTCCCCTCGTTTACGCTGCCAACAAGGAGCTCATCGATGAGCAGCTTCAAAATGCCTCTGACGTCATCAACGCTCAGACTGCTCAGGTCCGCGACGCCGCTCATAAGCAGGCTGATCAGCTTACTGCTCTTGGCAAGCAGTACGCCGGCGACTACACTGGCAAGGTTCAGGACATGATTCGCGGCCGCCCTGCTCCTACTGCTACCTCGGCTGCCCCCTCTGCTCCTCAGAAGACCCCCGTCAAGGCCAAGGCCCCCGAGTTCCCTACCGCTCCTACCGAGGAACCTGTCGCTGCCGCCAAGGAGACCGCCCCCGAACTTCCCGAGATACCTGCTGTTCCTGAGCAGGAGCCTCTGATCGCCGCCTAGACGCGAGACTCACAATGATGTCCATGTGCACATGATCTACGAGGGCGATGGGGGTCTTTTTTCGGTGGTTTAAACTGTCGCGAGGACCTCCAGTCAAATCCGTCCTATGACTATGGTTTTTATGACTATTTGGGCTTCGATGCGGAAGGGTTTTGCGACGATTCTCATCTCTTTTTGGTTTCTGCACGCATTTTTCTCGGTTGGAGGTCAGCCGGGACTGCCTTCAAAGCATGGCGTCTTGCTGAAAAGCATCATTCAGTATGTTTTTTCATGGAACTGTTATACTCGTGTAGGAAAAGAAAAAGGAATAAGGAGACACCTGGGGGAATGTGGTGCAACATGGCGATTCTGTTGTTAATGGTGGTGGCAACGAGCATGTTTCCTTCCTACCCTGCGGGCTCGATTCGCACTGCTTTGATGGAATTTTGGCCTTCAAAGTTGATTGGTTTCGAAGACTGCACAGCGTGTGTACATGATTTCTGTTTGTTTCTGTACTTTGGCAAAGGCTCCCCCTACACAGCTTTACCTACCAAGTGCTTCTAATTGATTTATTATTACAATTTTGCACTTGCCACTAATGTCTGATGAGCTATGCCCGATCTGAAGCCTTGGTCAAGATTCATTTTGTTTCGTGCACTCGCTCCCGGCTTTGTATGAAATGTTCTTTTCCCATTGCTCCGCGGTAATGCGTCATGAAGAGATAATTTGTGCAACTATGTAGTCTCCAACCAGCACAGTTCATTCCAACCACATGCAAAGAAGATTTGAAGATTTGGAAAGAGCAAAACAGGTGAAAAAGAGCGCAAAAGTTACAGGCAAAACTCCGTCCCAACTTCTTTTTCCAACCCTGACAACCCTCGACGGGGCTACTACTTTCTGCTGCGCTTGCCGCTCGCACCACCACCGCCCTCGTCGCCCGCGGCTCTCTTGCGGCCATTTTTGCGCCAAAACTCCTTTGACTCGCGCTTCTCCCTCGCCTCCTTCTTGGCCACATTGTCCGCCATCTTCTTCTTGAACTGCGCGCGCGTCTCCTCCTTCTTGGTGCGGCGCTTGGCGGCGGCGTCGTTGCGCAGCGTGAGCAGCTGCTGCATGAGCGCGCGGGCCTTTTTCTCCTCGCCGCCGCCGCTGCCGGCGCTCGGCAGGGAGGCGCGCTTATGCATGTACGTCTTCTTGCGCTGCGGCTTGGTGCGCACAATCTGCGACTTGTAGGGGAGCCGGGCGGCGAGGGCGCGGGGCACCTTGAGGGCGTTGAAGTGGCGGTCCTGGCGCTCGATGGGGCGGTACTGCGAGTTCTTTTGCTGCGGCGCCGAGAGGCCCTGGTCGCGGCGGACCTCGCCGGTGAGGCGCATGGGCTGCCACCCGATGAGGTTGGTGACGGGGTTGCAGAAGCGGCGCGGCTTGATGGGGTACCAGGCGCGGAGGAAGACAATGTCGCTGAGAAGGACCTTGTCCTCAAAGGTGGCGCGGAAGTGGCCCTCGGGTTTGGAGAGGGCGCGCTTGATCTGCCCGCGGATGCCGGAGACGGTCTTGATGGCGGCGCCCTCAAACTTTGCGATTTCGAGCGACGAGGTGAACATGTCCTTGATGAAGGCGGTGTTTTTGAAGATCTTGTACGGCGTACCGGTGAGCTTGAGCTTCTTGACAATCTCCGTCGATTCGTCGACGGAGAGCACGGTGCCGGTGGCGGCGATGCGGAAGCCCGGCGTGCCGGCGGCCATGGAGTTGAAGGCGACGAAGCCGCTGTTGGGCGCGATGAGGGGCGCGTAGATGGTGCCGAAGCAGTGCATGTGCTCGGGCGTGTACTTGAGCATGCGGTTGCGCGTGCGCGAGTCCGAGATGGAGTAGATGGGCAGCGACTGGAAGCGCCGCCACCCGAGCGAGAAGATGAGCGGGTCGTTGGTCTTGAGGATCTTGCGGTGCCACCGGTGCCGCTTGATGCGCACCTGCACGAAGCCCCAGCGGTCCTCGGTCGGCGTGAGCCCGCCCACGATGATGGGCAGTCGCGCGTCGAAGCGCGCCACAAACTCGGCCGGCACCCCGTCGAGCACCAGCTTGGCGTACCGCCCCGCCCGGAAGCCCTCCACCGCCGACCGCTGCCGCTCGTCGAGCTCCTCGTACGCCTCCTTGTTGATGTCGAGCTGCTTCTGGATCGCCGCCTTTTGCGCGTCGTACCAGTCGTCCTCGCCAAACTCTTCTTGCGCGTCGCCGCCCTCGCGCCGCGCGTTGGCCTTGTCGTTAAGGAACCCGTCGCGGTCCTCCTCCTCGAACCGCTGCCGGAGCTCCTCCTTGCGGCGCGCATTCTTCTCCCGCTCCGCCTCAATGTCCTCGGCGGTGGGCTGCGCCACCGTCTGGGTATTGCTGCCCTCCTCGGCCTCGAGGTCTTCAAACTCGCCGTCGCCTTCGCTGTCCTCGCCGGCGTCCGAGGCGCCGTTCCAGCTGTCGCCGTCGTCGTCGCCACCGCCGCGGCGGCGGCTCATGTCGGCTGCGGTGAACCTGCGGCGCAGAACCTCCATTTGTTCCTCGTCTGCCCATTTGGTCGCCAGATCTTGATAGTCGTAATCGGGAATGTAGCGGTCTTCCACGAGGTCTTCTGTTTCTTGCGAGGTCTTCTTGAAAAAGTCGTCATCATCCTCGTCTTCGATATTCTCCTCCTTTTCTTCTTCCTCTTGGCCCCTCCATCGCTGAAGGGCCTCCTCTGGTGTCATCGATGTATCGTACATGAATCGTGCGAGGTCGCCGGTGTGGTAAGAGCGCTTGCGACCGTGCATTTTCAACGCCTTGCCAGTCAAGTCCTCCTTCCATCGTAAAGCAGCAGCCTCCTCGTCTGAATCATAGTCTTCTTCGTCTTCCTCTTCATCATCGAGCCCAGACACGGAGCCCAAGTCAGAGTCGCTATCGGCAAATGCAATGTCGTCCTCGCCATTCTCTTTGTCTGCATCCTTGCGGAACACACTGCCTAACCTGCCCTCGTCAAACTCGGCCTCGTAGTCTTCGTCTTCACTGCCGCTGATGAGCCCCTCATCGTCCATATCCTCATCGTCATCGCCTTCTCGCTCAGCCAGTCTCGCTTTGCGCTGAGTTTTGCGACCGGTGTTTTCCTCTTCCTGCGGCACATCCTTGATAGTCTCTCCGCCTTGGAAGAGTTGCAGACCCTCATCCGTTTGGCCGAGAAGTCTCCGCTCGCCCTGAAGGCCGATGATCATTTCTTCACCCTCACCACGCTCGCCACCATCCTCGGCATCCCTATCAAAGGTAAAACCATTTTCTTTGGTGATCCAGATGGCGTCACCGTCAATTTTCAGGCCGCTGCGATCGGACATGGGAGCGTGGAGTCTCTTTTCCTTCTCGTCTAGTCGTCGGCGGCCTTTCTTGCCTGTTATCTTGGCCAGAGCTTGCTCCATGGCTGGTGTAGGACATGGATCTGGCTGGACTTCCATGCTGGCGATGGTAAAGTCACCAAGACCCGGGATATGTACTCGCTGGTCCTGAGCCGCAAAATTTGTGCCTCGCAGGTAGCCGGACAGAACAATCGATCGGTCGCATTTCGGATCGGCTTCAATCTTGGTAGGATGTGTGATGTCGCGGAAGCTGTCGATTATTGAATACGGATGTGCGTTACGCCACACTAGAGGGCGTGGGTTTTTCATTACGGACAGAAACCGAGAAAGGTTGTGGATTTCGCGATCAGGATAGCGGCCGTTCATGACTCCGGACAAGTAGAAGAGATGGGCGCCTTGGTACAGTTCCGTCCAAAGTCGCTTCTTGAGTCTCTTCTTTGCCTCTTTCAGAGCTTGAGGCTTTCGGAAAAGATCCAAATGTGTCAAAACACCAAAGACATTACCAGGCATACCGGTGGCGGCAAGAATATTGAGAAACTCCATGGTTTCCATTTCGAATCCGTAGTTGCCGTCGATGAGCAACAAAACAATATCGGCAATCTTGGCAATATCGACCATTGCTTCGAGCTCATTCGGACACTCGACAAAGGTGAGGCGCTGCTTTTTCGAAGTTATGACGGTAATTGGGCCCTGAGGATCGGTAATGGTTTCTTTGGCATATCGGCGGATCAGAGACTTGAGCAAGGTCGTTTTTCCTACGCCGGGAGGGCCGACGAGGGCCACGAGTCGCGGAGGTGCCTCATCGGGAAGTCTGTCGACTAGAGGAACGTGAAATCTTCTTTCTTTGATCTATTTTGGTAGAAAAGGTCAGCAAGTTCACGCGCCACGAGCGCAGGCCCGGTTCTGCGACATACGTCTGAGGATCGAGCAGCCGTTCGCTGGAGCTTGCCAGGCCGCGCAAAGGCAAAAGCCTTGGGATTGCGCTCCCCAGAGCTCTGCTGCTTCTTCTCCTTGGATTTTCGGTGCGGCTTGTGCAGCTGCTCCATGGTTGCGGCGTTCTATCGTCGTCAGAAGCAGGAAAACTGAATTGGCTGGCGGCTCTTCCATAAAAATTTCTGGATGGTGGCTTATCGATAAAGACACTGGCGCCCCGCTAAAGTCACGGCCGGTGTCACGCAGATTGGGCACTTGGCAGAGCACCATGCGGAGGCGCTAACTAGTTATTTGTGTACCGTTAATAAGTAGTGTCATTGAGGCTAGGATATGCACACACCTGTTTAATTCAATGCACCTTTGTCTGGGCGTTGAAATTGAGCGTAGCATACTTGACCGCAGATAATCAAAGGCTTTTCCGACTATACGATTGAGCAATAGCTACAAGCCGTGCGGTTCTCCAGTCAAAGTTAGTAACCAGCGCTTGATTCGTTATTCCGAGAGCCGAACCTACCTACCTAGCGACACGGTTCTCTCATCACCCAACCATTTCTGCCTGCTGTACGAAGTACTCCACGTCCACACTTTGGGGCCATGAATAGCCCGTCTACCGACCGGAAATCTGGGTTCGAGAAGTTTTTCGAGTCCACCGAAGGCCAGAATGAGCTCTGCCAACGACTAGAAAAAGCCAAGGCTGCACAACAAGAGGCAACTCCAGAGCCATCCTCACCTGACGAGCACGGCTCTACTCAGGAGGATTTCAAATGGCAGTGCGACATTCTGTATAAAGAACTCGCAGGGGAGGATTTTGAGAGGATACGACTCGCCGTCACACATCCGGATTATTGGGCAACCGAATGCCGACAGTTTGCGGATGTGTTGCAACAGTTGCTCCTGGGAACGCTGAAAGAAGGAGAAAAGAAGAAAACCCCGACTGCTCAACAATGGCGAACGGCAGCATTGGGCTACAAGCATATCATCAAACTTCATGGAATGTCCGTTGACGAAGCCGATCGTATACGACATTCGATCGATGATCAAAAATATTGGGCGAGGAAGTGGAAGTTCTCCAACAACGCGTTGCATTGCTGGAGCATCAGCTCTATGAAGCCTATTGGGAAAAAAAACTGGACATCCAGCGACAACGGCAAGAACGGGTCAAGCGCTGTCTACAGTCTATCGGAGAATTATCACCGCCGCGACCAATGCATCCCTCCCCAAACAAAGCTCTGTGGCCGAATGGCAGTATCGCTACCAGGACCAGATCAAAGACAAGGATTGGCAGGAAGCTTAGAAGTCGACGCGCACAAAGCAGTGAGGCTGGACCTACGGCTACCAGCACACTCCCAGAGGGGGAGAAGTCGCTCAAGTAGGAGAGACATGCGAGCTTTGCCCCGTAACATACTGCGATAATTCTCCGCCCGGCCTCGATATCAAGTACGCTTCTTCCCGTCTTGAAACAGCTCAGTGTCGCGAACTGTATCTAATGCACTACATTTGGAAAGTTGTACAATGGACGTAGAGTCCGGAGGCAAAGTACAAGCAACACTGCCAGCATAGAAGCTGTGTCGCATGCTGCCTATTCGTTGGTCCATGGTGTATGATGACCTCCCTGGATGGGCGTGCTTTTTACAGACCTCTATTGATAAACATTGATCGGCCAATTAGACGCCAAGGTGCCACACTCAGCGCAGTGACCGGAATGACATTCCAGCGTCAAGCAGAACAGAACCGCAGTTATTCATGCTAAGGGTACAGTTGCTGGTCCAGGCAACAGAGGTGAAACTACCAGCGTACCATTAATAGCGAGCAGCTCAAGCTGAAGATTATGATTTCCACGTATGGCTCTGCTTGCTAGTCTTTCAATATGAATCAGCGACAAGGCATCCACAAAGCTTACAGGACCTTTGGTGGCCAGCAACACGGCCGGCCCTCAGTCCATTATTTCTGCCTAGACGTAGCCAGTCAGAAGACCTTGAATTGCAGTCACGAATGACATTGATTCGTTTTGCAGACGTTCCTCAGTGACAACAAATGACTCTGGCAAGAAATCGCCAACGTCCTGTCCCAGAATCATTTTCGCCACAGCCTCCCCGCTCGACCAGCACAGAGGCATGCCGTAGCCATTAAACCCAGCTGCGATCCACTCGCCGCCGTCTCCTCCGCGATTTGTCGCGCTGGCCGGCAGTTTCCCAATCAGCGGAAGCCGGTCTCCGGTGAAGCCCATGATCCCGGACCAAACCTTGCGTACTGTGTGCTCGCTGGCATCTTCCCACCCCTTGATGAAGCAGTCGGGGAGTTTGGTGCTAATGTTTTCCTCGCAGGGTGCGCCCACGACGGAGTCATCGCTGACAAAAATCTCGTTGAGCTTGGCCTTTTCGCCGCCAATAAACACATCGCCAGAGTTTGGGTTCTGGTTGGAGTAGTACAGACCAAACTCCATCACGTTGTTGGTTGGGTCAAACCCGCCGCCGCCGACTCTGCTCCAAGTGATTGCATGTCCGTGGCTGCCGAATGTTGAGGGTGGCTTTTGTGTCGACATGGTACCGCGGAGCGGGTAGATTTTTCCACGTAGGCCAGGCAAGAGGTGTCCGGAGTAACCATTCGTGGCGTGAAGAATCTTGGATGCACGCACGACACCGCGAGGTGTGGTAAGGATATACGGATGCGTGGTGTTGCTGGGGTCATATGCAATTTCCGTCACTGGCGTGTTGGTTTCAATTGACAACCGTGACGCATATTGCTCTTTGAGTTGGGCCCAGAGTCTGGTGATCAATCGATACGGCCAGAATGCACCATTTGGAAACAGAATTGCCCCCGAGTTTGCCTTGACGTTGTATCTCTGAGCCGAGCTCGTCAGTGATGATGTAGATGTAAACAAGCAAGACCATTCATAAACTTACTTCCGCAAGTTCCTCAACAGTCAATATTTGGGTCTTTCCCGCTTCCTCTGTCACATGCTCTTCATACAGCATAAACCCCTCTTTCTCATCGTTGAAGGATTTGTCGTCATCAAAGGCAATGACGTCCAAAGTCCTGCGTACGACACTGGCCTTTTTGAGCTCGTCAGACGAGTTCGCCAGCGAATGCATCTTTTCTAGCGTTCTGTTTGCGAATCGTGCAATTTTCACAGCCTGTTCATGACCAAATTGATCAACCAGATGTTTGAAGTGGCCGGGTACAAAATTTGTGAGAAGGCCTCCGTTCCGACCAGTCGCTCCGCTCGTCAGCTTCCGTGCCTCAAAGACGGTAACTGAAGATGTAGCAGAAGGCGTGTTGTCAAGCAGCGTCTTGGCCATGCTGCATCCTGTAACGCCGGAGCCAATGATAGCGTAGTCAGTCGTCGGGGATAGGGTAGCAGACTGCGTCTCGGACATGGACGGGTGCGGAGGGAGCTGCCAGAACGCTATTGTCGGGTTGGCACGAGGAAGCTGGGGATCAGCCACCGCCTGAGCATACAATTCCTTCATGAGGCTGGTAGATATTGGGTTTGCCATTGTTGACAAATGACCGGTGTCACAATAGCTGGTGGTGCCTTGAGCGGCGTGTTATCAATGGCGGGAAATGTGGCTAACGAGGGATAAGTACCTGCCACAAACAAGGACGCTGATTAGTTGACTGAACTTCTGGCTCCTATCCGCGACCTTATATAGGTCGACTAGTTCGGCAAAAAGGAACAATATGGCACTTCGGCGGCCGTGGAACCCGTGGGTGGAAGTAATGCCAGGTGAGCAGTATTTTGAAGTGTGGCGTATTCTTGACCAGTAGCTGGCGTCTCCGTTCAAACTGTCCGATTGCTTCTTCTTGATATATGAAGCTTCACTACCGGCGAGATCTTGGAGCTGCCATTGGTTGAGCCTCGTCTCACACAATCATCAGAGACGTGATAACGAGAAATGTGGCACTGGGAAACCTCCACAGCCACGACCTCTGAGCGCCCTGAACCAAGCCGCTATTTGTACGCCGACACTCCGAGTGGTTGATAAAACGCCACCTGACCGGCACGTTTACAGTGCTGCGATTGGTTGCTATATTAGTGCTGTTCTGTTTCCCTTTCCCGCGACCGATAACGCCAAGTTTGCGGGGGAAATACTAGTCAACTATGGCATGTATCAAAGTGGAGGCGGCGATAAAGGGTCCTTGCATGGAATCAGTCCGTGAGGCGGGGAGGAGGAATCATCGCCAGGGTTCTCCGCACACGGCGTCAGGTAGTCTCATTGCAGCTGAACAAGGTTCGAGTTGATAGGGTGCGATTGCGATCCAACCCATCTCCGCCGTTTCTTACTTATAACCAGACATCCCGTTGTTATCACGGTTCCAGCCTTCGAAATGCGGGTGCGCACTTTTCTTCGGTTGGTGCTCTGACTCTGCTCTTCATTCGACAGTGCTGTCGATATATTTTATCCTCCCAAGATAGCGCTGCAATCTGCGAAAGAAGTTGCTTAGAGAAACATGGCTCGGTCGACCGAGAACCAGGAAGATCTGTCACTATGGCCGCCTGGAACGCTGGCTTTGGAAGACTGTAAGTCGCTAGCCTCATGTCGCTATCACACTACGATAGTTGCTCTCGTCTTGCGAAATTTGGGTGAGAGCTGATCCATCCCACAGTGCAATCCAATTCTGAAAATGTCATTCTACACCCAACTCCGTCCTCGGATCCAAACGATCCACTGAATTGGACACCTTGGCGAAAAACTGTCAACTTTACCCTAGTCTGTTTCTATGTCTTCTTGACTTTCGTCCAGCTGGATGTGGGCTTCACCTCCTGGGATCAGTACCAAGCTGAGCTCGGCTTCTCTGTCGATTTCCTCAATGCAGCCGCCGCCATCAACTATGCTGGCCTCGCCGTGGGCTGTGTATTCCTGGTTCCCTTGGTGCACAAGTATGGCCGCCGTCCCATGTACATCTTCAGCACCGTGCTGCAGTTGCTGTCCTGTGTGTGGCTTGGCGCGACACGCACGCGCGGCGACATGATTGGTAGCAACCTCCTCTCTGGCATCAGTGGTGCCATCAGCGAGACCATTGTGCAAATCACCATTGCAGATTTGTTTTTCGTGCATCATCACGGAGCCATGAACGGTTGATACCTGTTTGCCACCTTTACGGGTGCCTATCTTGGGCCAGTGGCGTCCGGATATATTGTCAACAACCAAGGTTAGCGTTGGGTCTGGTGGTGGTGTGTAATATTGTTTGCTGTGAATCTGGTCCTGATCATTTTCTTTTTCGACGAATCCAAGTATATCAGCATCATTCAAGGCCAGTCGGATCCTCGCTTCACTGCAGCTACATGTAGCCACAAGGCAGCAAACGTTCAGGTCGTCGGCGACCAACTTGGTCAAGTCGAGTCTGGCTTGGAAACAATAGACTCCACAGCCAAGCAGATTGGGTCTGTCAACGTGCATATTGACCCAACCATTCCCCTCAAGACTCGCCGCCAGCGTCTTGCCATGGTCACGAAGACCGACGGATCCATTGCCAAGGACTTTTACCACCCACTGGTACTCCTCTTTAGCTTCCCAGCTATTGGTTTCATCGCTTTAACATATGGTAGCCTACTGGCCTGGTTCGCCGTCACGACGTCTGTACAGGCGACATATCTGTTCAGCCCACCCTACAACTTCACTGCCGTAGGTGTCGGTTTGATGAACCTTGCCCTGTTCATCGGTACCATTCCCGCCATTTGGGTTGGTGGGTACTTGAACGACAAGTCGATCGTGTGGCTCGCGAGGCGAAATGGAGGGATATACGAGCCGGAAATGCGTCTTTGGATGTCAATACCTATGGCCTTTGTGACACCCGCTGGCATTCTCATGTTCGGGCTAGGGCTTTACTATGTAAGTCCAGCGCCATCAATGTTGGCCGGATTTTCATGAGAGATGCTGGACTGACCCTGGTCTATGCGTAGCAAGCACCTTGGCCGCTATTGGCCGTCGGTTTCGGCGTTTTCGGCTTTGGTCTCGTGGTCGCTGGTGACATTGGGCTCTCCTACGCAATGGATTGCTACCATGATGTGAGTTTCCCTTCCAATCTAGCCAAGGACATTCGCTAGAACTCATGCACCATCAGGTTATCGGAAATGCTTTGGTCGGCGTCGTGTTCACGCGGAACGCGATGTCGGTGGTTGTTCTCTTTGCTCTCACACCATGGATCAACGCTATGGGATTGCGCAATCTCCATATCATGATATCTATTCTCTGTTGTCTCCTGTTGCTGCTGCCCGTGGCGCTGCTTATATGGGGAAAGAAGGCTAGAATCGCAACGGCGGCGCGGTACAGAAAGATGGCCCACCGACAGCCAACGCATCGTGATAGTTGACATTGTTGATTAAAATCTCATATCCACAATGTTAGTCAACCAAGACAAGAGGCAACATCGGTCCAGTAGATGTCTCTCCGATCCGTCTGGTCTCTGGCAGACCAAAACGCAACGAGAGATGCCTGTTGTTCCGTGTGGCAGTACTGTGAAAAGGTGATGAGGCGCTGTGACTTTTGCAATGCATCGCGCCTTTCAGTACCGTCTTTCAGTTCGAAACATGCGACCAAGTGAGGAAGGCCAGCAAATGGAACCGCTCGATCTGTAAGCTCCATGATTCTATCAAGCTCTCCCAAGATGCAATGGGCCATTTCGAGTGGAATTTCGTCTTTGGTCGCGTACGGATGGCGCAGTCGATATAGGATAATTAATGCTGAAAGCTGTAGGATCTTGAATTGTGTCGTCATTATCATAACCTCGTGCGGTGTGAAGTTTTCGCTCAAGTAGGTGACCGACACAGTCGGGCTGCATTCTTTGAAGATGGCCTGAAGACTACATCTTCTTTTCTCGAGAATGACATCTGAGCATACATGTTCTTGGCGCCGCATCTGTTGAAAATGCTGAGCCAACTGACAAAGGTCGTAAAAGTATGTGAAGATGGGGGCAGAAATTCCACTAAAACGGTCCACCAGCTGGTCAAGCATGCCTGGTCTGATCCTGATAGTTGGCAGTTGGCAGCTGACAAGACAATCCTCAATCTCTGTCCCGAGCAGGCACAGGAGGAATGCCATGCCATCACCACCTAAACGGTCGAGCAGTGTGTGGTCTTTTTCGTACATGGAGCTTACCAAGCCCAGGATATACTTGCATACAGGCAAGGAGCTCGAGTGATGCAGCGTAAAGGTCGAGATGGCCACGCCCAATATCAGCAGCATAGACAGATCCTTTTCCGAGTGGATGCTTGAGAGGCGAAGTGACGCGATCGCAGCAGCAGCTCTTCTGTAGCCAATACTTTGGCCTTGGGCAACTTTCTGAAGGCTCTCATTGCCGGTGAGGTGAGAGGCACAAGCAATGAAGGCGTCCTTGACGTGCGGCATCTCGGCTTTGAGATGATCGACAAATGACTGGAGGTGTCTGTCACGGAAACTAGGACCAATAAGGTACTTGTCGACACTGATTTCTTTATGTAGCATGATGTCCAGGAAGTGTAATTCCAGCTGGTTCAATTCAGGGAACAGCGACATTCTTGGCGGTATCATCCGATTGAGGTCATGCAGGTGGTGAATCCGCAAAAGTGGAAGAGAGGATGACTCATTGGATACAGAAGCAGAAGCTGTCGCAGAGATGGGTGGTGTTGCACCCCGATTTTCTTCTCTAGGCATGATAAAAGGCGACCAAGTCCCAGCATTAGTCCGTCGCAATGCCATTCGGTTGCCCGCAGGAGAGGCTCTCTTCCTCCCCACCCTGGCGACAGGGCGATTGGAGCCACAGAGCTGACCCAAGCGCGAGCACCTTTCACATGATTTGGGTCCAGTCTTCTCCGCAGGCCAACGACATCGTTCTTTGATCGCATGGCAGCGATCGCAGGGCCGCCTTCGGTGAGGCGGACCCGAGGGAATGTGCGAGGGGGATGCCGGTGGGTGAGGTAACGAATCAACCATGCTTCAGACGACAGATGTCCATTCCGACGTATTCGTAGTCATACTGATGCAGCGTAGACACAGTGGTAGGTTGAGAGCGTTGCCGTAGGACGGTGATGATGATAAGACTAGGTTTTCGGGGGGAATGTCTACCGTCGAGACAAGCATAAGTACCTACCCAGGAGATTATGGGGCTTGAATACCCCGCGACACAGCTGCTGTTTGCAAGTGATGCCACAGTACATGAAAGCCGCCACGACAGGATGACAGGAGACGAATTAGATGTTGCAAATAAATATGAATATTCTAAAACCCTCTAGATGAATAACTGAAGAAATCCCCCTTTTCAAGAAAGTAAGAAAAATAGGAAACAGCCTCAGTTCCATTTATGCTTGCTCTTGTGTGTGCACGTGTATAGTGACAACCTCAAAAATAATAATTTTCTAGTTAATTTAACAAACGAATGAACCCTTTGGAATACTACATGATCCAATAAAGTAGTATCATATTTCTGTATAGTCTTACGTGAACTGGATAATGTTCACACTGCGTATTCAGAGCCACAGCAAGTACAATACTTTTTCTTAGTGATATGCATAAAAATGTAATTTCTTCTATAAAAAGCAATGTCCTCGCGTTGAAGTGTGACATTTTTCTGAGCAATGATTGTTGAAATCTAGGAAGAAAAGAAAAGAGCCCATCTAAACCAAGAAATGAGTCAAACGCGGAGAATTTACTCTGCCTTGGCAACTCTATGCCTTTTCGCCCGTCTTCTCCCCTACCATGTCGACGTAGACCAACACCTTGAGTCTGCGCAGATACATGGTCTCGATGCTTTGCCTGCGGCGAACCTCGCCCAAGTTGTGTCCCGTCACGAGGATCAGCATGATGAAGCTCTCGATGAGACTCGGAGGCACGTTGCACAGCAGCTGTCCGGTCACGGTCCATCGCATGGCACTCGCGCCGATAATCAGACCAACGATGAAGACAACATCCGCCATGACGACGTACTCGTGCGAGAAGAAGGCGCCCATGCGGTCCGACAGGCGCGCGCTCAGTGACGAGTTCACCTCGGCGACCTGCGAGGCAGGGTCGGCAATGACAGCCTCTTCCATCACGGCCATGTCCGAGTGGCTGACCTCGTCGAAAGCGTCGTCTTCGTAGCGGGCTAGCTCGTTCTGGAGGTTGCGCAGCACGAAGCCGTCGTGAAGACCGATGAGGCCGGCGTACGTGCCGATGAGAAGCCACCAGTTGGCGCTGAAGTCCATGGCCGGCCCAACGGCCACCCAGACGATGATGACGGCGATCAAGATGGCGACACCGGTCAGCGTGCCCACAAAGTCGGCGTAGTAGAATATGGCGCGCTGCAGACGGCTCATCGTCGGGGCAGGAACCTCGACGCTTTCGTTGGGCGTACCGTCACCCGTCATCTGGCGCAGGCGCAGCTCCACGGACGAGTCGGCCTCGAAGAGCAGGTTCAGCCAGCGGTTGGTGAACAGGGCATGGCGCTCGCGAATGTTGGCCAGAAACGCAAAGATGAGCACCATGAGCGCAGACGTCGCCGAGTTGATGTACAGCTGCCAGCGGTCGCTCCAGCCGCAGTAGTGACCAAAGCCCAGCCAGACAAAAATGCCCACCCAGTACAGGCAAAGGGTCACAAAGTGTCCCATGATATCCGAGGCGCGGGTCGAGACGCGTCCTAGCCAGCTCTCCTGCGGCAAGCCCACTTCGACCAGCTTTTGCTGGAACCTCTGCTCCAGCACGGCGGCGGAGGCAGCATCGTCTCGCGCCAGCCCATGACCCCGGGCCTGGACGCTGCGGAGCATGCGCTGCTGGCTGGCGCCGCGGGAGCGCAGGCTCGCCGTCAGCCGGATCATCTTGTCGTAGCTGTTGAGCTGCTGGCGCACAAGCAGCGAATCAAAGAGGTAGCAGAGAACGGCCTGAATGTCGGATATGACGACGGCCCACGAGTTGGTCTCGCCGTACTTGATACCGGCCAGGGCCCAGGCCAGCAGGCCGGCCATGATGAGCAGGAAGACGGGCTCAGAGCCGGACGCGAAAACGACCCAGTCCAGCCATCGATCGAGACGCCCGTCTTTTTGCTTGTCCACGTAGCCGGTCGTGTTTGGCAAGGAGTCGTTGCTTTTGGAGTAGACCTCGTTGAGCTCGGACATGGGCGTCTTGTCGTTGCCAGAGTTGTGCAGGCGAGCAACAGTTTGGGTGGGAGCGACATCTGTAATCGGACCCTTCTTTCCCGGGGTCGCAAGCCAGTCATAGAATTTACCCATCTTGGCTGGAAGACCTTGATCCTGGTTCTTACTCTTTTCTTCTTTTGTGGCTGATGGCTGAGCTTCACTATATCTGACCGGGTCGAATGCTGCAGGCTGGATACAAGGTGAGCCGTGTACCGGAGCAGGCAGTGGCAAAAGGGCTGGTTTTTTTCATCGATATGGAGCTACAGAATAGAGGTTAAAAAACAGGGCCCTTGTAGCAACTCAAAGACTTGCGTGTAGGCTTGCCTTCTTAAGGGGGCCAGAGTTCTTCCAAGGGTGGGAAGATGGCCGTGCCGATGTGTGCACGACGCAGAGAAAGATTCAAGGCCGCCAGCGTTGTAGATGAGCAGCTTTTGGCTGCTTCTAGGTAAGAAGATGGGCGGATACTGTCGGGTGAGGGTTTTGAATGGTTGTGATGAAGGAACCTGTTGTAGATTTGGTGTGCGTGATGAAGTACAAGATGCCCCAAACCATCCGAGACTGACCATTCAATATTTATAGAATTCATTGGACAGGGAAAATATTTTCTTTAACTGTGGAAACTCGTATATTCCCGCCCAAGCGGCACATTTTCTTTCAGCCAGAATTTTCACCGACCGGTCCAGCCCGTCTGGCAATGGTATTGCAAAGCACCGTCGGCTCCACGGCATATTCGAGTATGGCTTTTTGCCTACCGGCATCTAATTACTCTTTGCGCCATACGCACATGGCTGGCGGAGCCCTCCATCGAGCAGAGGAATAAGCCATTCGTTGGGTTTGAAAATCGCTCACTGAAAACGTCGAGGCTGTGCCAGAGACCATTTGGCAAAAAAGAGGACCGAGAAGGACGACCCTGTCTGTTTCCTTTATCCAGCCAATCTTGTTCTGACGATGACGGCAGGAGAAATTTTCAGCCGACTAGCTAGCTAGCAAGCCACGATGTTACCTTTTCATGAGCTGACTCTGGATGAATTTGGCATGCAGACGGGGGCAGGCCAAGAGTTCTCGGCTCGGAAGGCGGCTGCCAAGTATCCACTCGATGTGCTTCAATTAGATATGAAAGCCGTCGAATTTTAGCAGCTTGAATATTTAAATACGCGACGGGCGTACGTAGCTGAATTTTTGATGACGTCCCGCTGCGACGCGTCATTTTTTGTCATTTTTTGTTGCAAGCCGACTTTTCTCGCTTTGCCATCTCACGGCCTGTCTGAAGTGTTTGTGTTTTGCTCGTCAACACCAGCCAAACGCTTCAAGGTGTAAATTAAAGAGTACCTATTGCTGGACAGTGCCATATTGCTAGGTGGACAGGTGCACGTGACGGGAGGTACCTAACTTTTCGCGTGCACGCCCACTATAATCTATATACCTTGATAGATTACTCCTCTAACACTTCGCCGCCACTACTAAGAATCTTTATTTAACCTAAGTAAAAAGGCAATTAGTAAGCGTTTAGAGGCCTCTTTAGGCCTCTAAATGGCACTAGCAGCGGCGCAGGCGGCGGCGGTTAGGAGTGTCGATGGCGGCGGCGGCGATAGTGTGTAGACTAAAAGGTACTTTAATTTATGTGTGACTTATTATATAAAACAAAGTACTATACTACATCACGTGCACCTGTCCACCTAGCAATATGGCACTGTCCACCTAGCAATACTCAAATTAAATCGCACCGTGTTCTTGCCAAGCTACTAGCGTATTACCCCAGGTTAGTCCCTTAGTCCCTTGGTATTAATGATTAGATGTATAACCAGTGTATCACACATCGCCAGGTCCCGCGGTTGAAACGGCGGCGGCGGGTGGATTAGCTGGTTCCATGGCCGCTCGGTCCTCGGCATTCAAGACCCATCCCCGCCGGCTGACCAGCACCAGCACCAGCCGGTCTCGGGCCCTCAGCTGCTGCCTCCTCTCACTGGTATTATTATCGTGTATATAATTGATGGAAATCTGGACTATTTCCACAAAACTCCCGCACCCCTTACTTTTTTTCTTTTTTTCCCCATACCCTTGAATCCCACCTCCGCAACGCCTCCCTTCCGATGCCTTCGCTCTCTATCCTCTTTGGCCTCTCCGCCGCGGGGGGCGGCGACCCGAAATTCATGATTGCCGAGTACCTCATTGCCAACATTCTCATCTCGCACACGATCTCGTCGACCCGTGGCCTGAAAATGCTGTGGAGCATCGACAACCACGTCTCCCCGCGCACCGACCTCGAGAAGTCGGGCCCCCGCGCCGTCCTCGAAGGGAGACTGCAGCAGCGCCAGCTGGACATGCTCTGGCGCAACGAAGCGGCGCATGCCAACTCGATGGAACACTTTCCCGTCTTTGCCACGGCCCTGCTACTCGCCAAGTTGGCAGGTGTCTCGGCGGCCGACATCAATTACGTTGGACTGACGTATACTCTTGCGCGCATCGCTTTTGTGGGCAACTACATTCTCAGCACCTCACTGCTTGGAGCGTCTTTGAGACCGGTGTTTTGGTGGACGTCGAATATCGTATGCTTGAGACTGATTTGGAAGGCTGGAAAGCTTTTACTATAGTTACATGAGGGAGATTGAATAGTCTGCTCATCATTCACACTATTTTTATTTTAGTTGTTAATTTTACCCATTGAAACAAGAAAGAAAGTACACTGGCATGTGTATGCATCAGTTTCTTCTGTATTATATAGTTACTAGTCAAGTAATCAAAGCTCCAACAACCAAACTTGTAACCAAATTTGTAACCCAAACTTGTAACCCAAACTTGTAGGCACCATCTACCAAGTCTCACAATACGGCCGCAAGGCAATCTCTGCCGTCATGTGAGCCAAAGGCTGTTGGTGCAAATGCCAGTAGCTATCCGCAATCTAAACTCCAACGTTAGCAACTCAAGAACACGACCTTGAAGCGACCATGAGCAGAACTTGCCGCATTAGGGTCCAGCTTTGCATGCCACGCCGAAAGCGGCTTCAGGAACCACGTCAGCGGCATGCGAATTACACCGTCAATAATCGCATGCGCGACATGCACGCCCTGCGGCCCAAACTCGTCGGCCAGCGCCAGGACGAGCGCACGCAGCGCGTGCTTGGACACGGCAAAGGGCTGCATCCACGCATTGGCCTTGACGCCCGCCGTCGCGCCGGTATATAACAGCGTAGGCACAACGGCACCGCCCGTTGCGTTGAGCAGGAGCGGAAGCGTCGCCTTGGCAAAATTATAGGCACCGTTTCTGTGTCACCCATTTCTGTCGGCCAAATCCGATTCTTCTTCTCTCCTTGGGGATATTCTGCTCGGGTTCTGCGCACAGCGTAATGTTGAGGGCGTGGTCCACGTCGCCCTGCGTCTGCCACAGAAACGGCTTCGGGAACGGGCGGCTGCTCGCGTTGAAGATGGCGGCGGCGCACGTCGTTCCGAATCGCTGCGTAATCTCGCCCAAGACGCGCGCCACGTCGTCCTGGTCGGCGACGTCGACCTTGTAGCTGACAGCCGTGCCGCCCTCGGCCTCAATCTCGGCGGCCAGGTTGCTGGAAAAGTCGGGGGATCGGGCGAGCAGCGCCACGGGATACTGCTTGGCGAAGCGCCGGGCCACGGCGGCGCCCGTTCCAGCGCCTGTACTTGGTGAGCACCAAAGAGCGGGACATGGCGTGGGGGATAAGGCGGGAGGGAGACTTACCAACACCTGCAATAATGGCATATGGTTTAGAAGTCATTTTCAAAAGAACAAGATAAATAAATGATGAATTGTCAATGGACAATCAAGGTGTGCTGAGCTCACTGTATTAAGAGTCCCTAGCCAGTTAACTAGTCTAGCAATGTTGATTATAATTTATTAGTGGTAACTGAATGTCCGCCTACCAGTACATCTGCCGGCGTACCCCGCTCCGCGCCGGATAGACTCGACTAATCAGGCCCGCCACGGTCTGCTTTTGGCCTTGAAGATCCGGGGTCAAAATGCATGATCTTCTCATCACGCCGCTATTAAACCATTGACAAACTACAAACTTCCCATAAGACTGTGGGGAGGATGCCACCTGTGGTGACAGGGTAATAACTGTTGCTCGCGACCGCAAATAAGACTTGCCTACCATCTTTTCCTCGACTGCTTTCCTGTATCAACATCGCAGCTACTACCGAGTAGTATTACATCATAACTTGCGCCAGGATTCGGGCCACACCAGTACCGCCATACAATCAATAAACAAAAAAATCCAGGGCTTCACAATGTCGTCGCCGTTTGTGATCGTTTTCGCTGCAGGTATGCGATGATCATCGGAATTCCAGACACCCTCCCCAAAACTAAACAGAGACAAACCGTCACAGGCACAGAGGAAGTCAACCACCAAATCGCCCGCCAGTTCGCACCCCATCACCCCATCGCACTCCTCTGCCCGCCGAGCCACAACCTCAAGGCCGCCGTCAGCGCCGCCCACGACGCCGGGGGCGAAGCCGTCCTCTTCGAGACGGACCTGTCCTCGGTCGCGTCCATCCAAGCCTCGGTTGCCTCTGCGGGCGCCCAGTTTGGCCGGCAGTGCGCGGCCGCCATCTTCCAGGTCCGCGCCGAGCCCGACGCGGCGCCCTTTCTCGCGCAGCCGACGGCGCAGTTCCGCGCCGCCACGACGGCGCAGATTGCCGGCGCCTACGCCTTCTCGCAGGCGGTGATGCCGCTGCTGACCTACGGAGGCGGCACGGCCGAATATCCCGCGACGCTGGCGTTTGTCGGGTGCGCGGGCGCTTCGAGGAGCGACACGATTGTGGAGAGTGCGCTCGTCGCGCTGAGCCGCAGTCTCGGGAGGGAGTTTGGAAAAAAGTCGATTCATGTTGCGCACCTGAAATTCAACAAGGGCTCTGTGGCGGGGAGCAAGACACCTGATACGGGCGCGCGTGTCGCTGAGTCGCTTTGGTATCTGTACACGCAACCATTTAATTGCTTCGCCAATGAACTCATCATTTAAACTCGAGGGCTCGGGGTGTTTTTAATGAATTAGTTAATATCAACTCGATGCATTATGATGAAACAGCGCATACAGAGTGCTAAGGAGGAATTCCGGTCAAGTCCGTAGACAACAGCTGGTGACAGCCCCAACGCTGGCTCAACCACAGACTGATTTTGGATATACACTGTGCTCACGTTGAAATGAATATCAGATTATCAAACTACGTCAAAACTGCCATAGACCCGAAACATGGTTACATATATATTATTACTGTCGGTCCGACAATGTCAAATCCATCCAGTTTCTATACCACAGCGGCGACGGTATTGTCAATGAAGCGATCCGCCTCCCTCTTCAGCATCAGTATACAGCTAGCGACAGCAAAAGCTTCCACGCCATCCGCGCAAGCCTTGCCGCTCTTTTCCCACCCGTGCAGGTCAATCATCAAGCGGCCCCCGTTGCCGCCCGAGTACCGCGGTGTGCCGGCCGTGCGGAGCTCCGCGTTGCGGACGAGCTGGGCGACGCGGGTGCCGTCCGCGACCTCCATGACCAGCAGCGAATCGGCGTTGCACGCTCTCTTCTCGTCGCGGCTGCCGTAGCGCCACTGGAACGTCCCCAGCGCCGGCGTGTCAAAGACTTGCGCGCGCGAGGCAAAGGAGCGGCGGCTCTGGACCGCGACCTCGTCGCCGGGGAGGCTCTTGTCGTGCAGGGCCGCATCGACGGTGACCCTGGCCTTGTCTGGCAGGATGTGCATTCTGGGATGTCTGCCGGGGCCGATGCGGTAGATGGTGGAGATGAGAGCGCTGTCTTGATCCGACGCCCGAACCAGCGCGCATGAGTTGGAGCTTTTCTTTTGGCGCAGGGAGATATATTCGGCTTGTCCAGACTCGACGCGGCGGACGGAGATGTTCTCTAGCGTCTTGCCGGTGAGGGCCTGATTCGTGTCTTAGCCGATGGCGTGGACGTCCAGGTTGCTGGTGGCGAGGAAGTTGCTGGACGGGGCTGTGGCTTTTTGCGAGCCCTGAATCTCTTTGTCGTCGGCGGAAGACTCGGAGTTCCAGTCACTCTCTGATGGACGAAACCCAGCCTTGGATTTTAGTGAAGGAAGAAGACCCATGTTGTGAATTTTGGTGAATAATGCTGTCTAGCATATGTTGTTGGAACAAGTTTGCGGTCTTGGCGGAAATTGCTTGTATTTATATCAAAGCAATACCGTGAAGCTGGTGAGCTCATCACACCTTGTATCAGTATCCAAGTTTGTAGGTGGCGCAAGGTTGATTTACTTGGGCTGATCAAGACAGGCTGATGATTGGTGATTTGCAAGGCTGTGCAGGCTGCTTGCCACTGTTGGGGTATTTGGCAGGGCGTAAAGGATAGAGTTGGGCCTACTCAACACCTTGACAGCTAGCTGGTTCGTTACATCAGTCAGTGATGACCCTTTCGCTCCATCAGCCTCAATTCTGGGGATAATGAGGTCATCACGTTTATGGTCAAGATGATACAGTGCATTGGTGCTTACGCTGACCCACTTTGGCCATGGCAGTTGAGCGCCTTGTCGTGGTTAGGCTAGGTATCAAAGCTGTAGTTGAGCCTTGGCCATGGCATAAATATCCTCGATCCAAGAAGAATCTTTCATGCGTCCAACGGAAGACTTGTTCATTTTCAGAGGCAGTTGTTTGGCTCCAGGGTAGTGCTGATCATATTTGCTTACATGTGACATCTGACCGTGTTTATGGCGGATGAGCAGAATTTCTGAATTTTAAACAGAATAAAATACGATATTTACTCTGGAAACATTTGCAAATCAACTCCCTTACAACACAAGTAGTTGTAAATACATATTAAATCTGAGCTTCGTATCATCCTCACCATGTCGTGGTGATAATGACCCACACAGTCACACCACCCTGCCGTAATCGGCCGAGACACTGACTCTGATTTGTCTCGTCTCAGCCGACGTACCTTTTTTTTTTTTCTGCGCCACGGCCAATCTCTCCGCCGCCGTTGCACCTTTGTGCACCCATCGCCGTCCGTCGTCTCCCCCGTCACACCAAACATGGCCGATCCGGAAAGCGGCCGCGCCCGGCCCTCCCTCGATGCCACCGGAAAGGACGCCGCCAAGCTCTCCGCATCACCGACATCACGCACCGCCGCCCTCCCGCCCGGCCTGCTCGCGCGCCTCCGTCACTGGGAAGCGCGGCTGGACGAGACGCTCGGCATCGAGTCCGACGCGATCGAGCGCAAGCGCGCCGAGGACCGCCCGGCGGCGGTGCCCTGGCACGAGCAGCTGTCCATGGCGCTGCTGTGGGCGGGCGGCTGCCTGAACACGTCGTGCTTCGCGACGGGCTTCCTCGGCCGCGGCTTCGGCCTGGACTTGCGCCAGACGCTGCTGGTCACGGTCCTGGTCTCGGTGCTCGGCGGCGCCGTCGTCGGCGCCGCGGCCACGCTGGGCGCCGCCACGGGCCTGCGCCAGATGAGCGTCTCGCGCTTCTCGTTTGGCTGGTGGCCGAGCAAGGTCGTCGCCGTGCTCAACTGCGTCCAGCAGCTCGGCTGGGCGGCCGTGTCGTGCATCACCGGCGGGCTGGCGCTGACGGCCGTGTCCGACGGCCGCGTGTCGCTCGTGCTGGGCATCGTCATCCTGGCCGTCGTCGCCTGGTGCGTCTCCGTCGTCGGCCTCCATGCCATTCTCGTCTACGAGCGCTACGCCTGGATCGTCTTCTTCGTCATCTTCGTCATCATCTTTGCCGAGACGGGCAGGTACGCCGACAACACGACGCCGGCGACGGCGACCGGCGCCAACTTGGCTGGTGGCGTCCTCAGCCTCATCGCTGTCGTGTACGGCTCCAGCGCGTCCTGGGCCACCGTTGCGAGCGACTATTATGTACACTATCCTGCCGATATTAGCCGCGTCAAGGTCTTTTTCATGACGGCATTTGGCATTGCCGTTCCTACCTCGATTGGCATGGTGGCGGGCTGCGTCGTCTCCTCGGCCCTCAACGTTCGACCCGACTGGGACGCGGCGTATCAAAGGGGCCTGGGTTATGTGATCCAGGAGTCGTTGTATCCTCGCGGTTTCGCCAAGTTCCTCCTTACCCTTCTTGTGCTGTCCGGCATCAACACCAACGTAATCGGGATTTATAGCGCGGCGCTGTCGTTTCAGCAAATCTCGCGCCCGTTTTCCCTCGTGCCGCGCTTTCTGTGGATGCTCCTGTCGCTCGTCTGCATCCTCGCGCTCGCGCTCGGCGGACGTGAACAACTGAACCAGTATCTCCAGTCTTTCCTCTCCCTGCTGGGCTATTGGTGCACATCTTACATTGTCATCATTCTTGAAGAGCACTACATCTTTCGTAAAGCCAGATTCGCCAGCTATGATCTGGATGGGTGGAATACCCCAAGCCGGCTTCCCCACGGAATCGGGGCCTCGGTGGCCTTTGGGCTTGGCGTGGTGGCGTGGTGCATGGGTATGAGCCAGACTTGGTTCATCGGCCCCTTGGCCAGGCTCATCGGAGACAATGGTGGCGACGTTGCCAATGAATTCACCTTTGTTGTGACGGCTTTGACTTATCTCCCGGCGCGTTACCTAGAGCTGAAGCACTTTGGCAAGTAGCCTTGCGGCGCTCCGTATACATGATTGAAGTGCACCGTGTCATATACTGTTTGTGATGAACTGCAACTTTTAAGTTACAAGGAAGTCTTTAGACGCAGACGCTGTACTAGCCTCACATTTATGCCTCACATTCCCCAGTCCCCAGTGAACCAACGGTTGTTGTTTAATTCCGGTTCCGGTTCCAAGCCAGGCAGGCTATGGTGGAGTTTGGTGTTGTGGAGTTAGCCGAGGCACCATCTCGACGCCCGTCTTTTCCCCAGAACCAGCATGCGTCAGCTCAATTCCTTCACTCGTAGGCCAACTATCTTGGATTAGTGGTATAGAGTCGGATCTTTAATTCACAAGAAACCCCATTTGACAATCTTGACCATGGACAAGATCGACCGAGTCCTCTACAACTACGCTGCCGAGGGCCATGATACAAAGGACAAGGTCTACGGAGCTTCCTTTGTCGTAACGGACCGCAATGGTGAGGGGCTTCTTGCTTCTTCGCGCTGATTATCCGTGCTTCATTGCGAGTAAATCATCACTGACGAGTCTCTTAAGGTGTCATTTATTCTGGCTCTTCTGGACGCATAAGCGCCGAGGCGTCGTCGGCGCCCTTTTCAGACACGTCGTTTACTTGGGTTGCCTCTCTCACCAAGCTTCTCACATCGACCGCGCTCCTTCAGCTGGTAGAGAATGGCAAGTTCACATTGGACCAAGACCTGCGGCCCCTCGTGCCATATCTCGCCGAGGTGCAGATCCTGGTCGACTTTGACGAAAACGACAAGCCCGTCATGGAAGAAAACAAGAACCCCATCACGCTACGGTAGGCAAAACGTGCCCTGTAGCCCCAAGCTACACAATTGTCACACGTACTAATCAGTCAACACAAATCACCAGCCAACTTCTCACACACACGGCCGGCTTTAGCTACGAGTTTGCCGACCCCATGCTCCTCAAGTGGTCGCGCCAGCAGAAGCGGCCGGTCTGGCGGATGAGCTGGTCCCGCGAGGAAGTGTCGACGCCGCTGCGCTTCGCCCCCGGCGCGACGTGGGGCTACGGCGTCAACACGGACTGGGCCGGGCTGGTGCTCGAGGCCGTGACGGGCCGCACGCTCGACGACTACATGGGCGAGCACATTTTCCGCCCGCTCGGCATGAGCGACTCGGGGTTCCGCCGCGCGCAGCTCCCGCAGACGGCGCGGCGCACCGTCCGGGCCGCCGTGCGCGATGCGAAGACGGGCGAGCTCGGCGACGCCGCGACGTGGGTCATGCCGACGGACCACGAGGTCGACAGCGGCGGCGGCGGCCTGTTCACCACGGCGCGCGACTATGCCGCCTTCCTGCGCGGTCTGCTCGCCGGGAAGGTGCTCGGGAGCGCGACGCGGGAGGAGATGCTCCGGCCGCAGCTCGACGACGCCCAGGCGGCCTACCTCGGGATGGTGGCGTTCCACCCCTCGGTGCGCGGCACGTTTGCGCCGGAATTCACGGGCGAGCCGATACCGCTCAACTACGGCCTGGGCGGGCTCCTTAACTTGGTGGACGTCCCTGGCAAGCGACGAGCGGGCAGCATGGCCTGGAGCGGGATGCACAACTGCCGATGGGTACATATTAGAAGCCCCTTGAACCTTTTTTTTTATGACTCTAGTGAAGGATTGCTAATGAATACTCTGGCAGTGGATCGATCCCAAAACAGGCATCGCAGCAGTGCTGGTTGTCAATATTCGCCCCAATGGCGATCCGGTTGTGGCAAAGCTGTACGACGAGTTGGAGCTGGCCACATATGAGGCGCTGTCTTTGTCAAGGAGCAAGATGTAGTCCCAAAACACGGCTTGCAGATTCACCATGGCGAAAGAATGTTGCGACTACTTTGGGCGAAATGCGTGTAGCTGAGGTGCTCTGGTCCTACTACATTCGCCGAGGGGCGGCGATGCCAGCACCCGACGGGGCATGAGTATGTATGTGTCTGTCTGACTGTCTCGGAATATAGTCCTCATAGACGAGCCCCAAATCCCATGCTTTCGTTGCATGTACATGCCCTGCTTTTTCGCCACGCTACACCTGCATATCTCTCGCCGCAGCCACAGATGAGACATGCCTTGTGTGAATTTCTCCCGC
Organism: Beauveria caledonica; assembly: GCA_030777785.1. Lineage (NCBI taxonomy): Eukaryota > Fungi > Ascomycota > Sordariomycetes > Hypocreales > Cordycipitaceae > Beauveria > Beauveria caledonica. Next base: position 68,608 of record JAPFSE010000280.1, on the reverse strand, counting down.
ATGTTCCTGATCGGCTGTTCGGTACGAGTCAAACAAACTTGATCCGAATCGCAAACTCAAAACATCTCAAGTCAACGACACAGCCACGGCATTTTTTTTTTATCTCATTAGCATATCTAGACTTTTGAAGTCATCATCTCATACCCCGTCGGACGGCGCCGCCATCCCATTCAGGCTGAGACATTCTGCGCTCTTTGTTAGTGTGGCTGACAAGCCACCGAGGTTGCTCGGGGCACTTTTTACAGGAAGCATGTGGTGAGCGCGACGTCAGAGAAAGTATCTCTCTCTCTCTCTCTCTCTCTCTCTCTCTCTCTCTCTCTCTCCCTCTCTCTCTCCCTCTCTCTCTCTCTCTCGCTACCCCTACACTACGACTCGTTACGAATATACGGGCAAGAGTCAACGATAAGAAGAAAGGGCAGGTTACATGGCTTACACACCATGACGAGAGATGGTGGCGGCGGCCTGACCACCAATTCCCCCAGAAGGCTGATCAGCCCCACGATTAATATATTATACTTAAAAATAACAAAAGCTGGAGCGTCGCATGCAGAAGATAGATAGTCTCTTCACGTCATCGCTTTGGGAAGGTCATCTTTTCCCTGTTTCCCCCCGCGCTCCATTTCCTCCGAGCATACTTGTATACCGAAAAAAAAAAAAAAAAAAAAAAGACTGCAAAGTTGTATACTTGTTGATTGGGCAAAGATGAGCGCGGTGGGTTTGCCACACCTTTCATGTAGCTCTACAACGGCTGAGGAGCGCCTCTGTCATTATTGACTTTGTGCTGAAAAAAAAAAAAAAAAAAGGCCAAGGCATTTGACTTGAGGTTCTTGGTCCTTTTGTCCCATCCAAAGGTCGCGTGCTATTCTTTTCCAACCCTCCCCTCCCCGCGTCCTCGAAGCTTTTCCGAATATAGCAACTGTCCATCTCGATTTGCTTGGCGGCCATCAGGATAAGCGCTGCACCCCAGTCGACAATGCGGTGCAAGGGCAAGCGTACATGGGTTACGACGGGGTGTACTACATGTGCTGGGGGGGGGAGGGTGAGGGGGTGACAAGGTCTATCATGGAAGCGTGTCATCCCATCATACGGCCGCGGCGGCCATCACGAGACCCAAAAAGGGGCGCCCGGATTTACCGTCCTTTGTGTTGGAGATATGCGGTGCGACCCAAGCCTCACCTTGGCCCGGCGGCGGGCCATCCAAACGGGCATGGGGACCAAGACGGGAAGGTGATGCGGAATATTTCTCAGTCGTGCGACCGAGAAAGGTCCAATCTTTGCTGGGGTACATGGACAGCGAGGGCGGCATGTACGCCAGTCCCTCCCATCGAGGGTCTCGTTGAAGAGTCAGGGTCTCTCAGCTGCCTCGCGGAGAACCTGGTCAGAGCGGATGAATCGCAGCCGACGCCTCCAAGCCACGGGAAGAGTAAGCCATCCGGATAGCCACACCCAATGATGGTCCCGGGATGCCAACGCCCCTCATCTCAGGTCTGAAAGATGATGCCGCTTCCCATGAGAACTTGCCCTGCTGTCCGAGAGACGGCAAATGACGGAGATGCACACTCGACGCCGGCCATCGCGAGGCGTTTCTCCGTCTCGTCTATTCCGGTCCAAATCCACTCCACCATCATCATCGTGAAGCTAGCGTTGATCCAGAAGCTCAAGAGACCTCAATGTCGCAGCATGTGGCTGTCCCCATTGATCCGCCCAGCACGTCTATTGCCTCAAAGACCTTCCGAATTCACTCACACCTGCACGCATGCCAAACGTGCTCGGTGCGACTGCCTGCCTCCTTGTTGATTGGGTTTCTTTGCTTCTGCCGACTCGTCGCCTTCGCATTGACTCTGGAAAGGGCAGGTAGCAATGTCTTGTTCGCACTGCTCCGCGGTGACATGCCCGACTCACCAAAACAAGACCCAAGTACTTTGTTGGCCGAAGCTGGACAAGTTGGGCGCATGTGCCTCGAAAAGATAAATAGCCCACGTCTTCTCTCGAATCCAGAGATGAACCAGCAAGCTTCTCCTTCCTTCAGCAAGCAGCCTTTCCATTTCTACCAACTACCTACCAATCTCAATTCTCATCACCTTTCAATATGCGTCTATCAATCATCGCAGCCGTTCTTCCCCTAGCCATTGCGGCTCCTGTCGTCGAGCCTGCTCCTCTGCTCGAGGCCCGCGGGCAGACCATTGCCGGCAAGTACATTGTCAAGCTCAAGGACACTGCGACCATTGGTATCATGGATGCCGCGTCCAAGGTACCCAATGCCGAACACGTCTATAAGAATGTCATGAAGGGATTCTCGGCCACCCTCAACCAGGAACAACTTGACCGTCTGCGTCACGACCCTGATGTAAGTGTCTCTTATCCTCAGACGCTTGTAACTCTCACTAATGGATTGTGACCATGCAAATAGGTGGACTTCATTGAGCAGGATGCCATTTTCAGCATCAACGCCATTGTCCAGCAGTCCGGAGCTACTTGGGGTCTAACTCGCATCTCGCACAGGACGCGAGGCAGCACCACGTATGACTACGACACGAGCGCCGGCGCGGGTACTTGTGTATATGTCATTGACACTGGCGTTGAAGACACTCACCCTGTAAGCCCACACGTACTTGCGTGCACATGACGAGAAAGCCACTAAGTGAGAATCAATAGGAATTCGAAAGGCGTGCCAAGCAGATCAAAAGCTTTGTCACCGGCCAAACAGATGGTCACGGCCACGGCACACACTGCGCCGGAACCATTGGCTCCAAGACGTATGGCGTAGCCAAAAAGACGAGCATTTTTGGCGTCAAGGTGCTCGAAGACAGTGGCTCGGGTTCGCTCAGCGGCGTCATCGCCGGCATGGACTATGTTGCTACGGACCGGAAGACGAGAAATTGTCCCAAAGGCACCGTCGCCAGCATGTCCCTTGGTGGTGGCTACTCGGCCGCCGTGAATTCGGCTGCCGCGCGTCTGCAATCTTCGGGTGTTGCGGTCGCTGTCGCCGCCGGCAACGACAATCGCGATGCCGCCGGTACCTCGCCCGCCTCGGAGCCGTCCGTCTGCACCGTCGGCGCCACCGACTCGTCTGACCACCGCTCCACCTTCTCCAACTATGGAAGAGTTGTTGACATTTTTGCACCTGGTACTTCTATTACGTCTACCTGGATTAGGGGTCAGTCAGTGAGTTTCTGTTCGCACCACATTGTCCACTCAATCTGGAAGCTTACTTTTATCCTAGAATACCATCTCGGGCACTTCCATGGCCACTCCTCACATTGCTGGTCTTAGTGCCTACTTCTTGGGTCTCGGGCGCACCAATGCCGGAGGGGTCTGCTCTTATATTCAGACTCTCTCCACCAAGAATGTCCTTACGAACATTCCTGCGGGCACCGTCAACTACCTGGCGTTCAACGGCGCCACCTAAGAGTGACTGGCAGGTCTTCTTCTGTCAGTATAGGTCGGTCGTCGATGCCACTCTCCGGGCGTCGACAGTTCAATATAGCCACAGACCTCGTGGTTACCTGGAAATCAGGACGGGTATCATCTTTTGCTTTCAACCTTTGCTATACTTTTTTCTTCGCTAGTCAACGTCATATAAGATTGCTTTCCGTTATACTATGACTGTGAATGAGTGCGACCTTGTAAGATATTGTCGCCACAGCTGCGCTGTGCGTCGTTGAGAGTAACATGCTTGCGTTTGGTGGTATTCCGGTGAAGTAAAGGCTACATTATGCCGAGTCAATCAAGATCAATGAGGTTCATAATTTGCTGCTACTCACATTATTCGAAAATCGCTGTTTCTGGAAGCCACAGATCGAACGCCTTAGCCCCTCCGGTGGCTCGATGTATCCGTAAAATGAGCAGACACAGTCTTCCAACCTTGAAAGGTTCTCTCGTATCGCGTTTAAGCTTCAGTAATACCTGGCCAGGTTTCAGCGGCAACAACAAGGGCATATCTGCATTCGCGGCCGTGTATGGTGTATGCACCAAAAAGGGAGCATACAACCTTTTGGGGGGCCGCGCCGACGGCCGTCCTGGATGCCTTCTGAACACTGCTTCACAAAACAATTGACTTTGCACTTCGATAAAAGCTGCCACATGCTTGACGAACAGGCATTTTCCGCTCTGCCATTAGCATCAGTAGTCTTGCATTTTCAGGCCGGAATGCGCATCAAACTTACCAGCAAACAGTCATTCGTGAACTCAGTATTGTTTTGACCCGAAGTTTGTCATCCAAGTCTATCAGAATAATCTAGGATATAACAGCAACGCTGCCGTGGACAGGCGTGAAAGAAGGACCGTTGCTGTCGTGATGCGAAACGGGGTTGAAGGAGCCCAACTCCAGCGCAAAATACAGGGGCAACTGAAGAAACCGGGCGGAAAAAGGTAGTTTCCGCGAATTGAGGCCCGGCGAATACTTGTATACTGAGTGCGGATATGGTCCTGGCTTCATCAGTCAGTATAGGCATCTTCGACAGCGACCGACGCGTGCGGGATTGGAAGGCATCACCTGCAGGACATTTCAAACACAAATCTTGCATAGTATGTCTATTTTGCAACAGAGCGGCAAATATTCTACCGTAACAAGTATAAAATAATGTTCGCGTCACCTGAATGGAGGTTTTGATGGCCTATAACAGGGCTCATGATGGCAGGCATGACCCTCTTGCAGCGCAACGCATATCGAACTTTGGCACGAAGTCGAAGCATTGGATCTTTGGCAACGGAATGTTACTTCTGGCCATCAAGGTGCTTCAAGCGGGATGTGTAGCCCTGGTTCAAGCTACAAACGACCATGTACTTGTCCAGGTCCCTACAGGTAATGAGAGAGCTGTGGTACCTCGTATAGTAAGACTGAAAAGGCAACAGCTATGACGCTTGGTGCGTCGCGTGGAAATATACTTGGCCCAAGCATATGTCTATAGAACCAAGTGCTTTTCGCGTTTCGAAGGATGCGGTACCCTAGGCCGGAGCGTCAAGACCGATCTAGACTCCTTCGGCAGTGACAGCTGAAGCCTCGATGGGTACTATACCTCACGCAGGTTAGGTGGCTTGACGTCAACAAAGGTGCAGTTTCGGCAAAGATTGATAAGATTCTAGGCATCTGATCACGTCAGTCGTCATGTCAATTTGCATTGATGTCGACAGTGCGTCAATCGGTAACGGCACCCGGGGAAGGGGGGTGGAGACTCGCCCACCATCTACTGTACGAGGCTCCAGAGCACAGCCTCTCGGTCACGTACGCGGACAGACCAGGAGTGCTAATCAATCAATAGTCGATGCCTGTGGGTTTCAAAGGGTGGAACGATGATGGTGTTCAATGTTCATGGCGCGAATCGCTTGGATCTACGCAGTGTGTTGGGAAGCGAAGAACGTGCAGCATCGGCCGAGAGGCGGTCGAAAAGGCCAAGCATTAAGGGCAGATTTGCACCGCAATTTGCCAACGACCTGTCTCTCTATGGATGTGTTCATCTTCTTCTACACAAGGTTTTCCAAGTACAAGAAAGATCAACGGTTGCAATGCGAGCGGGCAAGATCAACACGTGAGTGTGGGTTTTGCCATGAGCGTGCTGTTAGACTTTATTTAGTAAATACCCTAAGAGGCAGGTCGTAAAATCGGGGCCAGAAGGCTTGCCAAGTCGATGGTGGTTTGGTGCAGGTTCGATTTGGTTGGTATTGGTATCGATATAGCAGAAGAAGCGAGGTCAATTAGAATGTTGCTTTCTTTGCCTGTCAATTGCTAGTTTGCTTGTCCGAGATGCTTGCGTGTCGCAGATGAAGTTGTTGAGCCCAGAATACAACGTGATTCCCAAGCATCGTGACTCGGTCGATGACTTGCTGGATGGCTGGACAAGACACGGGCCGTCGGCCGGCGGACTGCGAAAAGTTTCTCCAGCTGCAGCAAGCACAGCCAGGGAGGCTACGATGGCACGATGAGACGTATAATGGCAACCCTGGTAGGATATCATTTGAAAAAAAAAATGCCAACTTGAAAACGAGGAAAAAAAAGAGTCCACAAAACTAACTGGACACGGGTACCAGCTCCGGCGCAGCGAAAGGGAGTCACAAAGCTTGGACAGGCAAGTCCACAGTGGGCAAACAAACCCACCGCCGTCTCACGAGTCGTAAGCTGTAGCCTGTCGTACAGATTGATTCAAGAAGTGGACAGTAAATACAAGTCTAGTAAAAGCCATTCCAATTCCTAGCGTGGCACGGACAAGTGAACTAGTTGAGAAGAGGTTATTGTTAGTGAGTCAACGGGTCAAATCCGTGGTAAGCTGACGCTAACTTGTTCAGTACACTTTCACGACGGCAGCAATCAAACAGTATGACTGGCTCATGGCGCTAATTGTGACCACGCTGGAATTGGCGCGACAAGGGACTGCTCGACGTTGGCCAGACCAGCACCTACAGCGGGCCAGTGTGGCAGTGTCGCGATGAACCTTGAACAATTCCAGGCAGATAATGTAAGTTAGTGTGGAAGCTCCGGACACAAAGGGCTGAGCAGTCCCACCCCGTGCGGACGGACGGACGGACGGACGGACGCCGGGTGCGGACGCCGTCATCCCATGCCGAAGCAGAAAATTTTGTCGTCTTTTTTGTGAGACGCGGCATCAATTGCACCACGCAGTTACCCAAATAGATGTAAAAGACTGTCTATATCTCAATATGAGTCTTATTCTGCGCAAGCTCCGTCGCAAAAATGACTTTGCTTGCGACATAGTCATGTGTCGTCGAGGCTGGTTAGTCGAGCCTACGAAACCAGTGACGCACCAAACGCGCAGCCTCATAAACGCTTCAGGTGCCGTGGCATGTGGTGTTTTTTCTCCGCCTTCAGCCTCCTAGGCAGCCGGGCAATAGTTCGTCGGATGAGGGGCAGGACGAGGCAGCATAGGGCAGAAATGTAAAAGTAAAAAGTCACCGTCCAAACGAGCGTCAAGAAACTCAGTTTGTTCAGGCTGCCATCCTTTCCGAACAGGCGTCTAGACGAGTCACGGTCCCTCAGCCCTGCGAGCTCCAGTCCAGCCTCCGCGCAAATTTCACGGAATGATGAGCAATCATGGCTGTCAGCACGAAAAGACAAAGTATCGAGTGTACGCGCCCAGAGGGCACGAATGTACTAGTAACATGTCTTGGCCGCCGTGGTCGTCAGTCACGCAACCGCCGTTCGCCGTGTGAGACTGCGTTGCGCATCATCACATCACATCACATCACATCAGGACAACGGTCGAGACGATGTCGTTGGTGCCAACTAGGTTGCTTCCACGCACGCCCACGCACGCTGCCCTTGTCACTGGTGTGCGCGGCCTTCACGTACGAATACATGGCCACGCACAACAACGCCGCTACCATCAGGCAGCCGGATTGACACCTAGCGCATTGTGGCTTTCTGGTGCCTCAGCCTTGCGTGGCCCATCCGCTGTGAGTCACCGTGCTAGGGCCAGCACGGTCACACGCCTTCGTCTGTAGGGAGAAAGAGGAGCCAGTTCCCACTAACCGCAACGGTGCGCAACTGATTAGTTACTGGTAGGCGAGGTTAGTTGCAAAATGAATACATCATGGGCCCAGGTGACTAGTCGAACGCTTGCTCGATGGCATTTTCCCTGCAACCAACCCGCAAGACCCAATCGATCGCATTATTAGCAATTGTTGGAATGAAACTTATCGCAGCATAGCAAATCTCGTCGATGACATCCAGGTTATATCAGGATTAGCATTACAGACTCAAACTCCCGAGACGCCAAGTCCGAGACAAGAGCGAAGGCTGCGATGTGAGGAGTACTGTACTATGGCGAACCTAACTCTAACTTAGGTAGATTAAAGAGAAAAATTAATCTTATTTATATAATTTTAGTAATAAGTGAAAAGCAATAATATATAGTATACCTTTATGATAGCACTTGAGTTTTCTCACATAATATCTCTGCTTAGCTAGAAGTAGAATAGTCTAGAATAATACTTCTCTTAGTATGATAAATAAATATTTTATAAAATAGCCGCCGCTATAACTTACTCTGTTTTTTACTATAAGATCGCTGCTGCTATTTACTAGACAGTTAACCTAAGCCTTATAAACTGGCTTTTATCTATTTACTAATATTAACCAAGTTATAGCTAAGAATTATATATTCTAGTTCAAGTTTAGTCTTTACTTTTTATAGCTAAGCTATACTATATTACTAGATACTAATTTAACTAGTCTAATTAATATCAAATTGCGCTTCTAGGAGTTATTAATGCTAAGGAAAGGTAGTCGTAATGGTGCCCCGCCCCCCCGGTAGGTACCCGGGTGTGACTCCCGCCACGCCCTCGGAAATTTCTCTTATTTTTTTCTTCATTATTTTTTAGCCTTGCCAGTGGGTACCCAGTACGCGGCGACCCCATTTCGGATCGCCGGTGACTCGGCAAAGAGGAGACTCACACGAATGAGACCAAAAAAAATCCGTGTGCCTCTTCTGAGTCCACCGACATGCTGGTGCTCTCTGCTCGGTTTCCGGAGCCGTCCTCTCATGTCCGCGCCTGTATATTCTAATCTTTATAATCACAGTCCATCTTCTATATAAGTCTCGCATTCCCTCCCCATCATCCGATTCTTTCCCCTCTTCCCCTCATCACACTACAGCAAAGCATCTCCACCACAGCTTCCTAGCTACTACTTACTCCGGCGTCCACTTACACGCAACTTGCCATCACACCCTTCTCAACCTTCAACCACCAACACCAAGACATCATCATGTCCACTTCTCAGTTCGCCAACGGCCTCGGCAACGTCCGCATCGTCGACCGCAAACACGTCAACCCCATACTCCACGGCATCCTCTACAGCACCGACCGCAAAGCCCAGGTCGCTGTCCTCCAGGAAGAGAGCCGCCGGTCCTCAGTCTCCTCAACCTCGTCGTCTGCCCCCCTCACGTCGCGCAAAAACTCGACCGTCTCACCCGACGTCGTCTCTCATGCGTCGTACTCCAAGGCGAAGCGCAGCAAGTCGTCACTCTTTGGCATGTCTGGCTATGGCAAGAATGGCGGTGTCGTCGGCATCACCAAGATGATGTAAAGAGTTGATGCTTGCAAATGCAATGCCCGCAGACACTACGCTTCATTCTTTCCCATAGATGACGACTTTACGACTTAGACCATATAATGATTGGCAGAAGCAGGAAGCTCCTTACCACCAAAAACGAGCTTTCTGCTTCACGGCCGCGCTTCTCGCCCTTACTGGATACACATAGCATCGGAGTTTTTTGCTATTTTTACTCTCGCACATCGATATGAGAGATGTGATTGTTCTCAATTACAGATTACTCGGGGATTTGCTTTTCAAGGTTGTCTCACTACTCAGAAAGATCAATTTAGCCCCAAGTTGGCTACATAAATGATTCCCCTTTTGCTTTCTACAACAGTCGAATTCCACTTGTCGCACAGACTTGGGACGGAATGTCCTAGACACTGGCTACAAATAGCTTGAGCTTTAAATGACTATCATCGTTTCTTCTTTAATCAAACCACCGACTCTGTTTTGCATCTTCTGTTCGTGACGTTTTCCCATTTGGCTCCTAGAGGAAAAGCCTGGTCGCGTTTGCGATGGTCTCTAGCTATGACCAACTATCGCAGCTGTACACTAGGTTTTAACCATGTCGTGCCACAGTTGGACTCGGCTCTTGTCGCAGGTTAAGCACACGGTATCATGAGTCTCATTAGCTCTAAAAACTATCATTTAAAATATCCTCATTCATCTTCACCATCGTCGGACTGTACTCGGACGATGCCGGGTTCGCCCCTGCATCCGTCAAAATATCGTCCACTATTCGTCTGCTAGCTTCTCGAGCTGCACGCCAATTTTCGTTAGCACCTGTACGACTTATAACATTCTTGTTCTACGGATATGCGTTTCTCTTGTGACATCTTAATCCCTTGGCATAAAGGAAAAGCAGGACATACCTGGTGTTTGTAATAGTTTGGATGGTGGCAACGCAAACTGTATCGTCTTGGGTGGGCTGATGCCTCCGTATAAGTCGTCCTCGTCCTCGTCACTATCCCAGTCGATTTCATATCTCTGCTTGCCCTTGAGAGACCCTTCCGCGAGCGCCTGCCGTGTCTTCCTGCTCATGGGTGTCTGCACGCTGACTCCGGGTGTTCTCGGCCCTTTTGACGCGGCCGGCGTAAACCGTCGACGCCCCTCGGCGCCCGAGCTGGCATTCGCGCCGCGGTCAGCAGCCAAGGTTTTGTACGGCGACATGAACGCCTCGCTGCGCAGCTTGGGAATGGCCATCTCGGGTGACGACGCTGGCGAATCTTGCCATGCTAACCCCTGTCGCTGGCTGGCTGGCGTTGCCGCTACCCCTCGAACAGGTGTGCCCCTGGCGGCTGGTTTGTGCGGTGTCGCTTGTATCCTGTAATTCTTGTCCAGAACGCGGTGCAGCAAGGGATCCTTGCCTCCTGTAGACGGGTCCATGTTGCGCTGATTCAGTAGTGCCTTGGGCGTCAAGGACACGTCCGGGAGACGGGCAGTTTGCTGCGCAAAGAGGAGGGACGAATCCTCCTCTTCGTCGAGTACTGTGGTCTCGCCGTATTCTTCGTTCTTCATTTCGCGGCGCATGGCTTCGTAAGGGGACTCTGTGGGCGACATGCGTGCCTTGCCGACCTTGGCGGCCGAGGGCCGCGGGGTGCTTCCTGCTAGCTCTGCATCATCTAGCATTGATTCGTCATCATCATGGTCAACATTTCTGTGACTGTGTTGTCGGCTAGCTGTATTCTCTTCGTCTTCGTGTGTGTGGTCCGCTGCGTCCCCGTCGTCGCGCATCGCCGTGCTCTCTTCCATGACTGTGGATTCGTCATTGGCAAGCTCCTCGTATCCAGAGAGCGACACATTTGACGATGCCTCGAAGAATTGCTTCCAAAACTAATCTAGTTAGGAAAAAAAGTCCATCTACAGTGGTCGTGCGCTGGCATACCTTGGAAGCTTCCCAGATAGCTCTGGAATTTTCGCCATATTGTTCAACCACCGGCAGAATACTCGTCGTGACAATTCTGTGTGCCTTGCTAAAGTTGTGATCGATTTCTGTAGCTCGTTAGACCCGTGGTCTTTTGATCCGTCGAGCGTCTCAAGGCCACAAACTGTACCTTGTAGAGTTAGGGTGATTGACTGCTCTAGCCGCTCCAACTCCTCCGTCTGGGAAAAGTTTCGCGCCGCAACGCTTGGGCGGGCCATCATGGGCGCAGCAAGAAATATCTTGTGTATCTGAGAGTCAATGTTGGTATGGCAGCATCAATTACAGCCATCAAGTGCTTGAGTCGCGCCGATAAGATGTCGAGCCTGATGAATGTCTTCAAAGTGCGGAGACGCGTCAGTCGCGTTCGGGGGACAAGTCAGTATGCCCCGCCCCCACTACCCCTGCTCAGCAGCTCAGGCAGCCTATCAATCATTAAGCGGTTCTTGTATCTCCTCGCAGAGGCGTATGTGAGAATAGATAAATATCGCGTCAAGAGTTCAAGATCAAACTAACATCTTTATGCTTACAACTGGCGCTTGGTACTGCACTAAGCAAAGGTGAAGAGACAAGCCGGTTGTGTTATAAAGTTTCCACCCGAGATTTCTGGCTGGTTGTCAAGGCTCATCAAAGTAATCTTTTTTTGGATTATCCATACTTGCGTATTAATGTCACTCGCATTCTGAAACCAGACATCGAATTCGTGATAGTCAACCAAGTTTCGACAAGTTTCTAGTTAGCGGCCTTGTCAATGTCCACAGGGCGCAAAGGCGGGATTGACAACACCCCCACAAACCGCTGATACCAGGCTCAACGCTAAAAGATTTGAACCTCTATAAATCAGAAATGGAAGACGGTGTCGAGTTCTATTTTAACCTGTCACGAGCTGCACTGCTAAACTAGGCAATGACAATGGCTGCAGCAGCACGTACACATCTTGCTTTTCACCACAATGCCAAGCTATATCGCCTAACAACATCGATTGTCTCGACCCGGCCGTTTTCGGCTCTCGAGGAAGCCAATCGGCAACTCTTCAAGGACGGCAGCGACGAGGATCACGTTGTCGTCACTGCAGAGACAATCTTTCACCCCCAGGGCGGCGGCCAGCCCTCGGACCAGGGCACCATGACTGCGACGGTAGCCTCCAACGGCGACGCCACCTCGTCCCCGCCGTCCTTTGAGGTCCGCGCCGTCCGAACCGACTCCGTCCACGACGGGCAGGTGTTGCACCTCGGCCGCTTCGCTTCCGCCGCCGCCGCCTCCGTCTTCCAAACACCGGGCCAGCCCGTAGAGCAGGCCATTGACGTCGAGAAGCGCGTCTATTACTCGCGTCTGCACACGGCCGGCCACGTCCTCGGCGCGGCCGTCCGCCACCTGGTCATGGACCAGGTCGCGGGCTTCGACGAGCTCAAGGCCTCGCACTTTCCCGACAGCGCCGGCTGCGAGTTTCGCGGCAACATCGAGGGTACGTGGAAGCCCGCGATCCAGCAAAAGGTCGACGAGTACATTCGCAGCGCCATGCCCGTCGAGATTGACTTTTGGGACGCCGACGAGTTTCGCCGCGCCGGCCTGGAGCGCCTCATCCCCGACAGCAGCTTCCTGGCGCCCGGCGAGACCAAGTTTCGCGTCGTCAAGATTGTCGGCGCAGAGGTGTATCCGTGTGGCGGCACGCATGTCGACACGACGGATCTGTGCGGGGAGACGACGGTTCGCAAGATTGCGCGAAGCAAGGGCATCAGCCGCGTGAGCTACGCGGTAAAGCCTTGAAAATACATGCATATTTTGAGGAGTTGCAGGCAAAATATCACTGGCATTCTTCTTTTCTTTAGAATTTGGAATGGACACAGTAGAGAGGTGGCATACACATCATGTTGGACTTTACAGCGTAAACAAGAATATTACCTATCCTGAACCATAATTAGATGCGAGGCTTCATCTATTTACACCTTAGCCCGCCAACAACCGAAGCACGACATCTCTTTTACCTGCTTCCCACTCCTCCCAAGTTATACAGAACATGTCCACGTCTCTCCACAAGTCACCAGCCTCAGCCCAAGACGGCAGTCTCCTGCCATTGCCCACCTTGTTTCTAGCGATCCCATTCTTCAACACTTGCTGGTACGGTATGGTTCCGACAAAGCCGAATCCCGCCTTGCGCGCGACGCGGATCGATGCCTCGTTGACGCTACTGGCGCCCCAGCCTACCCGAACTAGGCCGAGGCCGCCCTGCTCCTTGGTATCCATGGCGTACCGCGCCATCAACGCCGTCGCCACGACGGCAATACCTTTTCGTTGGTATGCAGGTGCGACGCGCACATGGCCAATCTCCACACAGAGCGTCTGGTCATCGGCGTGCTCGTACGAAAACACGCCCGCGAGCTCGCCATCGAGGTCTTCTGCGGACGGCGGACGCGTCTTATCAATGACGGCGTACGCAAAGCTCTCCCTCCCATCAGAAAAGAACGCTGGTGCAAAAAAAGTATCAATTATATGCTGGAGCGAGTGATATGGGCCGTTGTTGGTATAAGTGTACATGTCATCATGATCCTTCGTAATCTCATAGAATCGCGGAGCATGTTTCTCAATCTGCCAAGCCTTGTCAATACCAATTGTTTAGGCCGCCTGTTAAACAGTATGCCTACTGACAGAAAAAGGAACCAGTTTCACTCTAGCGTTTTGCAAAACAGGAGTTGGAAAACAGAATTGATGAGGCGTGGGTCCGAGCGACATGACCAGCGGTACTGTAGATGGGGATATTGATACACGAATGAAAATAAAGAGTAAAAATCACTGTCTGCAAGATGGCGACAAGTATCCGGGAGGACGGAAGCGGGGGACGCCTACTCCCGCTTCGGATAGTTGAGTCAGCGGAAGTCGTCTCCGTCTAGATAAGACTTCAGCTTCGCATGGATAAGCGCGAGTGCCTCACTACACAAAGATTGAGCACAAAAAAAAGTTATCCGGTGTATCATTGGGTCATAAATACGTTATATAGTGGCCTATTTGACATAATAATTGTCTAGATCGAGCTTCGACAAAAGTTGAGCAACAATGCTTTCATCGCCGAGTCCAGCCGAGGTGTATAGTCCATCACCGCCATACTTGTCCCTCGAATCTGATTTGGCCTTTTCTGAAATGCTGCGACAGACGCTGATGAACAGTTGCACCTTTTGTTTAAACTCATGATATAGCTCTGATGGATGCTTTATTTCCGTTTGGTTCTGCGAATCGCTCGCCTTGGCCGCTCTAGCGTACTCCAAAATGCCGTTGAAAATGTCTTCCAAGAGATTTAATATCGGCTTTTGTCTCTTGCGCAGAAACAGTCCACTCATGATGGCGTGCAAAAGTTGGCTGTGGAGCTGCTGCAACTGGAGCGGACTTGGCGGCTGTTTGGTCAAGGTGTCATTGCTGGAGAGCGTGAGAGCGGCCTGGATCTGATCAACGCGACTCTCAAAAGCCTGGTAAGGAATGGAGACGGCAGTATCGAGAAAGTAACCAGCTACACTGGAGACAAAAATCCGCGCCTCTCGAGCAAAGCGATATTCCTCATCCGAAAGCTCATATCCGTAAAGTCGGTTGGTCCAAAGCGTCTGGCGGAATAGCTCATCGACAACGTACATCATTCGTAAGACGCGTAATAGTAACCGAAAAATGCGGTCGTACTGGAATAGAACGACTGGGGTAATAACACTGCTCAAAGCCGGCGGTGTAGTATACTGCAAACACAGGAAATCCAGTGCCTCTAGCGAGTCCGGGTTCATGCACTTTTCGATCTCTTCGTCCGAGAGATCCCGCACCGCAAAGCTCAAATCCCCAGGAAGTTTGTCGCCGTCTCTGCCAATCTTTTTTGATGACTTCGGTCGTCCGTCAAAGTATGAATCAGATAAAATGCCCATCAATGCCAGGCGCAATTCCGAGCTGGCAGGCGGCCAAGTGTCACGCCCACCAAGGCGGAGGCCCATGACGCCGCCCTGCCTAGCAATACCTGCCTGTCTCTCCGCAGACTCGAGGTCAGGATTGAACAGTGCTTGCGAGAGCCTAGTACAAAATAGGCCACTCCCAAGCATGTGAAACTCTCTGTAAAGACGGAGGTGACCGAGGAGATCATGCTCAACGAAGAGGAGTCTCATATGCTCTTGGTTGATAGACCGCGCCTGCGCCGAAACCATGCCTCCAAATGAAAGCAGAGGGAGCAAGGACCAGTGCGGTGTGAGACCACTTCCCGAGCTGTTAGAGAAGCCCTGAGCAAGTTGGCTGCGAACAATCCTTGAAAGCGAGTCGCGTGCCGTTTCGTCCTTTAGCGGCTCTTGTAAGCGCTGCATAGATGCCTGAATTCGCCTCTCCAATTCTTGTTCATTGACGCCAAAGAACGTGAGTTGGCATTCTTGCAACTTCTGTGAAGAAGTATCAGGCAAAAAGCTGGTCTGAGAATCACTGCCAACGTGAGAACCGTTGACCGCGACTAGCATCTTCTCTCTAAACTCTTTAATGTGGTGTTCAAGACGCGAAATAGTGTTCCAATCAAATAACCATCTGATCTCTGGCGGGTTTAGGGACAGAGTAAACTGAGCATTGTTCAGTATGTGTTCGGGGTGATGGCTCTTGATGAACCGTAGATTCTTGCCAGTCTCGAATATCGACTGTGCGACGTCATCAGGTAGGAATGATGGCATCCGTGAGCGATCCAGGCGAAAGTCAATGTTCTCAACTTGCCGTCCAAAGTCATCCACGTAGATCTCCGTTTCAACTTTGACAAACCACTTCCTCGCACCAACGTTGGATTTTGTCAGCGGGATGCCCTGTTCAACCTTGGTCCCGATCCACTCCTCCATGAACTCGATCCAGGGTGCTGACACACGTTGCAAGATTTCTCGCATCATGGCACGAATATATTGAGTATCAGCATCTGCCAGAGACGCGTGATGAAACACCGCTGAAAGTATGTCATGGTCGCCCATGTCCGATCGCAGCTGCGCCTTTAGCTTGACCAGCGGCTTCACTATGGCCGCCAGACAAGCTATTGACGTTTGAAGTTGAAGCAGCGACTCAGGCTGCACTTCATCGACGGTGACAAATCTGTGTACCACCTGAAGTATTTGGCTGATAGCACTCGCGAGCGCCACTCGGCATGGACTGCCTTGGCCCGCATATGATTTTTCGATGAAAGAGCGCAAGTCCAGTATGCGCATACCGCACTTTAGGCATTCTTCCTCAACACCGGCTAGAACCTGGTGTGAATAGCTGGATATTCGAAACTTGGGCAATGCGGACCGGAACGTCTTTCCGGTATGGTTTCGGATAAAGAGAAGGGACTGCTGGCCGAGAGCAAGAGACAACAGCGCGGAGAGGTATGCCTTTGTCTGCACGACTGGAATATCTGTGTTCTTTAGATTGAGAGGATCTGTGGGCCATGATAGCATAGCATCATAGGTGGACGCCCCGGCTTCGCTCATGAAAAGCGGCTCATACGCGGCTGTCGTGTCTGCTTCGAATGCATCCCAGGTTCGGTGAGTGGGCGGTACGGCAACAGGTCCATCGAGTTCCATCCACGTATCTGATTCGAGCACAGACTCAGTCGTCGATTCGCTAGGCGTGTTCGGCTCCTCGACTGGTGGTTCTTGCTCGATCGGCTCCGAGGCATCGAATACTGGCGCGTTGAAGAGCGCATTAGGCTCGGCAATGACTGGCGCGACAGAGCCGATCAGTTTCGCATACGAAGTATCTGAGAGGTAAGTATTTAGCAGAATTTTCCAGGGAATTGCCTCGGCAAGGCTCATACCATCTTTATGCAGTGAGAAGAAGTCGGCCTTTGGATCTGTTGCAAGATCTTGGAGCCATCTTGACTTGGGCCAGAACTCTGGCACAGCAAAGAGATTTGTCTCGTTGCCTTCGCCAGTCATGGCTCTCGATGTTTATGAAATCGGCACCATTGGTATTCGGCGAATTTCGGCGCTGCCTGGTAACGTACAAATGGTGATGTGCAGGCCAAAACGCTGATGGGGTACGCGCCGTCAGCGCGTCTTGCAGCTGTCCCGCGCTAATAAGCGAAGGTACAGCGGCAGGATCTCGCCCAGTTCAGCACAGTGATGAACCAAACTGGAGCTCCAAGAAGCATCTCTAAGAATTGCTTTTCCTACATCCACCTCGTACAAGACGCAAACAAATACGCGGCAATTGAATCGGGCGACCTCCGCACCATCTCCATCAGGATTTTCCGCAGTCACTCAGCTCAATATGCCTCCTCGGAAGCGCGCCCGTGGGGGAGCAACCTCTGTGTCAACGCCGGCCCGCGACGACGATGCTATGGATGTCGACACACCACAGGCTGCAGCTCGCTCACCAGTGAAGGAAGCAATGCCTGGATATAATGCCTTGTGGACAGATGATCAAGTTTCCTCACTATTTAAAGGCGTGATTCGATGGAAGCCTGCCGGTACGCACCCCTCTTGCGCTTGCCGATTAATAGCTAAACCAAAGACCCTGCACTTCAGGCATGCACAAGCATTTTCGCATGATTGCCATCTCAGAGCACCTTCGCAACCACGGTTTTGACCCGGACCTGCACCAGCACACGCGCATACCGTACATTTGGCAGAAGCTCCGCGCCTACTACAATCTCGATCTCATCGACGACCGCGAAAATATCGAGGAGGAGGAGGAGGAGGAGGAGCGCTACATTGACTTTGCCCTGCCCTATGGCGACTACATAGAGCCCATGATGGGCCGGGCCATCGCCGACCCCAGTGAGGCACCGACATCCCCCCCACAGCTCGACGTCTCGCCGCCGCCGCCGCACAAGCGCGGCCACAACATCAGAAGGAGCAGCAGCAAGCCGCGCAAGCGCACGCGCGAGTCGTCGAAGGCCGCGGCCGCCCGCGCCACCGACGCCGAAGACACAGAGGACGGCACGGACGCGCCGTCGCCGGCCCTAAAGCAGAAGAGAGGCGCGGGGGGCCGCACACGCGCCGCGAGCAAAGCTGAAAAGGCGGAGACGACCGAGGAAGACGAGCCAGAAGACGAGGCTGACGACGACGACGACGATAGTGGTGATGATGATGATGAAAGTGACGAGGAAGAGAGCGGGACGCCTGCGGCTAAACCGAAGAGAAAAGTAGGACGTCCACGCGGGGGTACAAGAACGAGTTCGAGGAGAAGGGGTAAATGATGCTGTAATAAGCGAACCACAAAGGCGTTACTCCGGAGTCATGGATATGCTGTGTTCGATGAATGGGAGACTTTATACCCACGTTACAATGCAAAGATTCCCCATATATGCATGTATGCTATCTTCAGTTCTAGTCATATTCATTATCATGACTCACTGCATCGATTGGTTTCCGCAGCGTCTCCCACTCTGCCTGATAGTCTAGGTCATCCGCCCAGTTCCTATTCATCGCATACAAGCTTTCCACGTCCAGGTTCGACCGCTGCATGTGCAACTTGGCAGGGTCTGGCATCCTGGGCCGCTGCATGGGCGGTGTCTTCTGAAGCAGCCCCCACATATCCGTTTCGGCAACAAAGCTTGCATGTTCATCCACAGTGTCGGCGTAGCGCTCCTGCCGCCGCTCCGTCTCGACGCGCAGTTTGAGCGCGCGACGAGTACTCTGCATGTCGCGAATGCCCACGGCCGAGTACCACAGAATCTCGTTGATTTCTCGATTGACAGCGCGCTGCTCCTCATCCCTAGGCTTTCCTTGATCGTCCGAACCGCCGTCGGCGGAATCGTCCACTTCCTCCAGAGGCTGGGGCTCAAACTTCCCTCTCTCGACGTCAGAATCTTCGCTCTCGGCACGACATGGCTCTTCGTCGGCTAACTCGGCCTCAACCTCATCGTATGTCATCGGTTCATCTTCTTCGTCCTCTTTGACGGCTAGAGTTGGGGGGTTCTCGTACACGTCAAGTCGTAGCCGACGAGCGCTTTTGCGCCACCAGTCATTCGCATTGTGCGAAAGGCCTAGCGAAGCGATCGCTGCCTCTACGTCCTTCTTCCGCACAATGCTTCTCGTACCAGGCACCAACTCTGACTTTGCTCTGATCCGTGACATGCTGATGAACAAGGTCGTCTGCACTAAGCGCTGCGTCATGGAAAGAGCGAGGGAGCGGAAATCATCCAGCGTCGTTGCCCACATAGACGGGGGTCTCGAGTCAATGTTGCGCCAATTACTTCCAGGAATGGAAGAATTCATGAACATTCGATCTGATAGCTTCAGCCACCGTGGGACGTGGAACAGCTTCGCAAAAGCTGGATTTGCCGCCCCGGCATCTTTGTGTCTCTTCTCCAGTTCCGCGGCAATCTGAGGCGTAACGTCCCAGTGTTCTTGCCACTTCTCTTCCTCGCGCAGGCTTTCTCTGGCCTCTTGCATGATCGATACCGCATCGGCAGCCTCTTCCTGAGCATGACAGCACGGGGGCGTCAGTTCCACCGCGGCGGGATACTCGACAGGTTCCAAACTGAACAGCTTCTTCTGCGAGCGATGAGCAATAGCCGCTTCGTGTAGTACACGCAAGTAGTGCTTGACCTCGATGAGGCTCTTCGTGCCAATGCGCTGTGCGATGCCCGGGAGATCGTGCTTGCCCAGGCGCGACAACGCTTCGAAAAATTGCGTCTTCTCCAGCGACGACCAGTACGTGAGCCCCAGCTGAGAGTCCGGCAGGGAAATGGCGTCTTCAAGGCACACTCTATGCGCCGCGTCTTCAATGTCCCTGTTTAGAAGCTCCAGGTATTGGGTGTTCAAATGGCTGCGTTGGCGCTTAAAGGCTCGCGGCGAAGGCTGGTCCTCCGCACAACGTTTGCGCGACGACTCGTCGCCCGCAGAGCTGCCACTTTCTTGATGTACATTTTCCACGCCCTCGCCTAGTATCACAGACTGCGGGGGTTCTGCATCACTGGAATACTCCGATCCAGAGTTATGCGCGTCGTCGCTGCTGGAAGCATATTGATAATCTGCATCACTCCACTCCATGATTTCACCCGCTGTCGTTTGAAGGGCTGCAGCTGGCGAGGCCGATTTGTGTGCATCGTTCAAGATTGAAAAGACCTAAGGCTGAGAAGATCTATGTCTTAAAGAAGAGGATTTTAGCAAAGTTTGCCGTAAATAATCTCATGGCCAGCGTGTGAATGACTTTCGAAGGAGCGTTTGTAAATTTCATCTGAGCGGCTGTCTGGATGGTCACTGAGCTTACATAATGCAATTTTTCCGGGCAGTTGTCAAGGGCCTCCTTGGCATGCCAATTTTTCCCAGCATGAACAGACCCGTCTCCAATCCTCTAATTACGGAAAGAATACCGAACTGATCTTCGTCTTCGTCTTCACTGAGATGAACTGAATAAGATGCAATGCTACGAAACGTCGTCAAATGTCTGTTGCGCCCCGGCGCGGAGACGCGCAACCCCGTCGTTACGGTGCTGGCTCATCGTGTAGCCAGAGCATCCACTACGACAACCAAACCTCAAAAACCCCAATTACGCGACTACCAGCAACAGTGTATCAAATCAGTCCTTAGCAGTTTAAAATCCGGCCACAAGCGAGTTGGAATCTCACTGGCAACCGGAAGCGGGAAGACCGTATGCCCATGGCCATCTCTTACGACTCACCTGAGCCCCTAATCTAATATGTATGTACAGGTCATCTTTACACAACTCATTGACAAGATCAATGCGCGCGAAGACTCTGGCGGGGAGCGCACACTTATCCTCGCGCATCGCCGCGAGCTCGTCGAGCAGGCCGCGCACCACTGCCGCCTGGCCTATCCGGACAAGACGATAGAGATTGAGATGGGCTCGCTGCACGCGACGGGCACCGCCGACATCACCATCGCCAGCGTCATGAGCATCATTTCGCGGGACCGCCTACTCAAGTTCGACCCATCGCAGTTCAAGCTGATCCTCGTCGACGAGGCGCACCACATTGTCGCGGCGGGCTACCTACGCACTCTCAAACACTTTGGGCTCGACGCCAAGCAGGCGGCCTCGCCCGTGCTAGTCGGCGTGTCGGCCACATTTTCGCGCTTCGACGGGCTCAAGCTAGGCGCCGCCATTGACGAAATTGTCTACCACCGCGACTACGTAAACATGATTGCTGAGAAGTGGCTCACTGATGTCATTTTCACCACAGTCGAGTCATCGGCGAACCTCTCTGCCGTCAAGAGCGGCGCCTTTGGCGACTTCCAGACAGGCGAGCTCTCGCGCGTAGTCAACACGGCCCCTGTCAACGACGTCACGGTGCGCAGTTGGATGGCGCGCGCTGGCGACCGCAAGTCGACGCTCGTTTTCTGCGTTGACCTCGCACACGTTGCCGGACTCACGCAGACGTTTCGCCGCCACGGTTTCGATGCACGCTGTGTCACCAGCGACACGCCGCGCGCGGAGCGCGCTGAACTCCTCGCCGCCTTTAAGCGCGCCGAATTTCCCGTGCTCGTCAACTGTGGCGTCTTTACCGAGGGCACCGACATCCCCAACGTCGACTGCATTGTCCTCGCGCGCCCTACGCGCTCGCGCAACCTACTCGTGCAAATGATTGGCCGCGGCATGCGCCTGCACCCGGGCAAAAAAGACTGTCACATCCTCGACATGGTATCGTCGCTCGATACGGGCATCGTCACCACCCCGACCCTCTTCGGTCTCGACCCCAACGAGCTCGTTTCGGGCGCCTCCGTCGAGCAGATGCGCGGCCTCCAGCAGAAGCGCGACGCCGAGAAGCTTTCCAGCGCCGAAAAGGGCCCCGTCGGCGGGACCGAGGGGCTCAGTCCCGCAGTCGCTGTCACCTTTACCGACTACTCGTCCGTGCTGGATCTCATTGCTGACACCTCGGGCGAGCGCCACATCCACGCCATTAGCATATACGCCTGGGTTCAGGTCGGACCAGAGCGCTTCGTGCTCTCTGCGCCGAGTGGCTCTTACATTCGGCTGGAACGCATCCCTGATTCCAGTACCAGCAGCACAACGAACACCAGCAGCAGCAACGGCCCACTCACCTCATCCTCCTTCCCCTCTTCTACACCGACTCCTGCCAAGCCGTTGTACCGGGCCGTCGAGATTCGCGCTCTCCCACCCGTCTGCCGAGCACCATACGCCGCGCCGCGCGAGATTCTCACCGCCTCCACGTTCCAGGATGCCGTGCACGGTGCCGACAGCTACGCGCAGCAGGCCTTCCCGCACAGCTTCATCGACCGCTCGCAACCCTGGCGCCAAGGCAGACCCACGCGCGGCCAGCTCGACTTTATCCAAAAGCTGCGCGGCGGCACGCAGCCGCGCCTGACCGCCAAGGACCTGACCAAGGGCAGGGCCGCAGACATGATCACCAAGTTCAAGCACGGCGCGCGCGGACAGTTTGCCAAGCTGAACCAGGAGCAGAAACGCCGCGAAAAGCAGACGGTGGCGTTTAGCGAGTTGCGGCAGCGCGAGCAGGTCCGGGTCGGACCGGTCATGACTTGAAACGGGGGTCCTACGCCACCAATGTACCATGAATATAGCTTTTCAAAGCAAGAAAAACGTGTATTTTTATAACGCAAGGGATTGTTTTTATCCCTACAGAGATACCCATAAATCTGGGCGAGAGGCATGATTGCCTTGGTAATTTAGAACATGTTAGGACACTAGACATAATTGACACTCACCATCAACATTGCTCTTGGCATTTGCAACGTGCACCTGACATTTGATGGACGGGGCCGCACAGTAATGCGGCCGGTGCTTAATATTCACTTCTGCCGTCGAGATGGCTCTCCATCGTTCATGAAACAGACTTGGTCGATATGCCTGATCTCACCTTTTTGATGTGTTTCACTCTATACACCGTCGTCTCCTCCTACAACTACAGTCAGCCAGATACAGAATCTAGTCTACATCAGACTCAATGTAGGAACCGCAGGGAGACAGTTAGCTCTAGGCAATGCAGCAAAGAATTTTATTCGCATCGTTTTCGATTCGGCCTCATATTCATCCTCCATGCAATAAAAAAAACAATCCTCCACGGACAACTCCTCATTCATCTCCAGGGTATTCTGATTTTCATCCGGCTCGACTGTTTTTCTTTGCAAATGGGTATATGGCAGGAATGCATCCAAGCCAGCGGAAACATAACGTAACAATAGAGACATATACTCGTGACAAAGAAAGGAAAAAAAAAAAACGGCATCAATCGAAAAAGCAGCAAAGACGGAGACTCGAGTGTCAGGAGATGAGGCTCGAATTCTCCTCCGGGTATTTCTTTGCACCAGGGTATATCCAGCCAGGGTATTTGAATGTAGGGAGTTCTAGGTTTGGAAATCTAACGGAAATGCCCACTAGGGGCGGGGTATCCAGAATTGAGAGAATGAGAAGTAGACGGGCGGCCGCTATCGCCAGATGCGCGAGTGCCGTGTCTAGGGGTGATGTCGCCACCATGGGGGATGGCAAGCTTGGCGTCAACAGGGCCGAGAAGACGAACGCCCCAGGGGTTCTCCTCGTCAACAAGATTGACACCGCTGTCGTTCCAGGGGTTTCGATCGGCATTGAAGCTGCGAGTAGACTCAATCGAGATAAGGGACGACTTGGAGACGTTGTTGGAGCCCTTGAAGAAGCTGCCATTGGCCGAGTGGGAGCTGTTCTTCCTACGGTCCAGGAAGGAAGAAAGAGACGTCATGCTGCCAGGTTTGCGAAGGCGATCCAGAATACTACTACGCTCGCGAATTATTTCAGCACCAAAGCTAGGCTTGGTGGGCGTCTCGCTGCCAACCGAGGAAGGAGCATGCTGCAAAAGCTTCGAGTCGAAATACTGCAGGGAATCCTCAAAAGAATCCGACTTGGGCCTAGGAATGAAGCCCTTGACAACAGTGGCGTCCACTGCAGCAGTGGCAAATTGGGCCTCGAGAAAATCAACAGCATCCCGCAAGCCGCCAGCATTGTTGCGAGTGAAGCCCCAAACCAGCGTCAAGGTAGGATTGCCGTCCTCGGTGAGCTCCTCGGGGTTCTGGTGAACAGTTACGTCAACCTCGTACTGGCTCTTCAGCTTAGGGACCAGGTCATGGACAAAGTCGGGCGACTCGAAAAACTTTACAAGCTCAGGGGTGCGAGCAAAAACGAGGTCGTGCTTGTCGGGGACCATGCCGAGGAACTCATCGACACAGTGCGGGACCTGCCATTGGGGGCCAGTGACGGTAACCTCATCGCTCGCCTGCTCGGTGCTAGGAAAGCTGATCTTGCAATTGAACTTTTGCTCGAGCTCGTCAATTTCAGAGAGACGAGCAATGAGCTCGCGATGGTAGAGGCGGTCCACATTGACAATCTGAGACGTATACTCGGAATCTGCTCGGTCGACCATCTCCAAGATTTCGTTCTTGACGGCATCCAAGTTCTGAGCGTTTCGAGCAGGGGTGCGGCAAATGACGTTGTCAACCTTGAGGTCATCATCTTCACGACTCATGCCGCCTCGGTCCATGGCATTGGAGAATTTGACAAAGACGGAGTGCTTCTTCATGATGCGCTGAATATGCTGACCCCCGATACCAATGATTCGCTTGTGGTATTGATCAGGAACGTGAAATGAGATGGATGCAGGCATCTCCTGTTCAACGAGGGTCAGTCCCTGCTTGAGCGATTCGTAGCTGGCAGC
Source organism: Beauveria caledonica (assembly GCA_030777785.1). Classification (NCBI taxonomy): domain Eukaryota; kingdom Fungi; phylum Ascomycota; class Sordariomycetes; order Hypocreales; family Cordycipitaceae; genus Beauveria; species Beauveria caledonica. Next base: position 44,044 of record JAPFSE010000280.1, on the reverse strand, counting down.
CATGACGTCGATGTTGAAATTGTACTCGTTGAAGCCGTCAAAGATGATTTGAACGTTGCTCTGTCCCATGATCTTGTTGATCTTGCCATTCTTCTTGCCACTCACAAATTCCTTGTGCTCATTTGCTAGCTCAATCTTGACCCGAATCTGGTACTGAGGCTGGGAGATAAATTTGAAGTCGGATATGACAGTCAAGGCAGCTTTGACGGCATCATCGGAGCCAGTGACAGTAAAGGACATCTTGTCAAAGGAGACATCAGCATCAGAGTTGGCACAGATTTCGCCAAGCATGGCCTGCGTCTCGGCAGGACTAGGGAGCTGCCGAGCGTCGGGTTGCTGCATGAACCAGGCGGCCGAGTAGAACTGGCCAGCAAGAGACATGAGCTCACGAACGGTGCGCTCGACGGGCAGACTCTCGGTGCCCTGGACACGGACCATATTACGCTGGCAGGCCAGGGGAGGGAACATGACGTAGGTACCGTTGGCCTCAAGGACCTTGCGGACCTTGTCCAAGCGGTCGAGAAGGATGGTGTCGATCTTGGCAGCAGGTATGTTGACATCCTTGACATAGATGCGGATACGAGTGGCGGTTTCGTGTAGTCTCTGCTTGGCAAGTTCAATGGCTTGAGGAGATTCACCAGTGATATAAATTTCGGCGGGATCACGTCGGTTTGCATTGGGAGGACAGTAGCGGTACATTTGCGAGAATAGCGGCGGGAAATAGATGGCAGTTCCGGTGGAGGACTCTATGAGTTTGATGTTCTTACGATGACGGCCGCAGACAAGTTGGTGTAGCGCAAGGTCGACACGGGTAGCATCGACAACACGGCCAAGCTTGAAAATGGTTAGCGAATGCGGCAGCGCGTGTATTGGAGCAGGGATATTTACCAAGGTGTCAATGTGGATGAGGACACGAGCCTTGGCATGCTCCGAAGACAGAATATCACCATAGATGGCAATTCTCCATCTTTGGTCCATGCGCATCTCAGAATCACCAGACACACCATCAACCATGGGAGTCAGCTTGGGACCAAGCAGAAAAATGTCGACACCACAAAAGGTGGAGATGTAATCGAGGGTCTCGATGACGGGCTTCTTGAGAACGCCGGCGTTCAAGTCGCAGACAAGCTTGCCCTCGATGTCGATGATGGTGCAGCGCTGTGCAAGACAAGTGGGTCAGCGCAAGGCACAGCAGAATAACAAACAGAACAAAGGCTCATGCAACTATCGGAACATGTCATACCAAGGCGATGGGGATCTCATTGAGGATGGTCTCACGGCTCTTGTTGACGAGCTCGGGAGAGCCGGAAAGGCAGACGGTGGTGATTTGCTGGGCCCTGCCATTCTTGGGAGCAGTGGAAATGACCTGGGCCTCGATGGGAAGAGGCCCCCCAGAGAGGTCTCTACACAAGCGATGCAGGTTGTTGAGGTTGTGGGTGTGGACAGGAAGCTCGTGGACCTGGACGTCGTCGGGGGCATCCTCGGGGTGCGTCCATCGGAGGACGGCATCGGCGGTGGAGTGCAGAATTTCTTCTGTGTTGGGACCGGCGAGGTCGGACGAGAAGGGGACGTTGAAGGAGTAGGTGATGGTGGCGTCGGCAGCCTGCGGGTTGACGAGGGTAGGGCCAGGATGAGGGACATTTTTTGGATGGGCGTTAATTGGGTTGCCGGGCATGTTAGGACGGCCACCCATGCCGAAGTTGGGACTCATCCTCTCGGACCAGTGCCGCATATTTGCCAATTTGTTCATGGTGGGCAAAGGAGAGTCTGAAACGGCTTCAACGCGGCGGGCGTGGTTGAAAGAGGCGGTTGCGGGCGTTGGCTAGGCGAGGCGAGACGAGGCGAGGCAGCGGGCGGCTTATCGGACACGACTCGAGAATGGAGAGAGGCGAGGCAGGAGCCGGTCAAAAAGAGTTGGTCGCGGCAGAAATACTGGCATAAATCGTGGGACGGGAGACGGAGCGAGCGACAGCGAAGTAAACAGACAAGAGCACAGAGGTACACGGGGAAAGGACCAGCAGCGGGAGGGGGTATCTAGACGAAGAAGCTGGTGGTGCAGGGGATGAAGAGACAGGAGGTGCAAAGAGATATGAACAGAAGGGAATAAAAGGGGACAAGGGCGATACTGGAGGGAATTGGGTGTGAAGCAATCCTGTCCAAGAACTCTTTTGGGGAGAGAATGATGAGAAGGAAGAGTGAGAAGAGGAGAAAACGAGGCCAAACAGAGTGAGTAGGTGGTGCTGATAATGGCGCTGGTGGTGCTGGCTGCGCAGCACAGCGTAGCCTTGTATTTGCCTATTAATTAGGTGAGGCAGTGGTTAATAATGGAGTTTGGTGGAGCGTGTTTGGGGGGGCGAGACAGAGGGCCAGAGAGTCGAGGCGAGCGAGAAACAGGCCAGCCAATGCTGCGTAACAGTGATGCAGTGCAGCCGCAGCGAGCAAGGTAGGATTTCTTTTAATTCTTTTAATTTATTTGGTAGTTCTCGAGCGAAACAGAGGGTCTGGCATGAGCGGCGTCCATAACAAGCGGAGTATGAAGCTGGCATTGTTGCAGTTGGTGCCGGTCTGGCAGGCAGCAGGGCAGAAGAGCCCTGCGCAGCGCGAGTTGTAGGTGCAGGTCTAGCCTCAATCAAAAGTACAGCTCACATCTCACAAGCTCACTGCTCACTGCTCACGCAGCAGAGCAACAAGGTGGCTACAGTATCGCAAGCAATCTCTTGCGAGGTAACACGCCTGCCTGCTTCGACTTGCATCCACCTGAAGCGGGTCGGCTGGGCGGGCAGCAATTGAGAGCCCACAGAGCTTTCATGGTACTCCTTCATCATTGATCCAGTGAATTGTGAGGGTGAGAGTGAGTGGGCACTCTGCCTGCAGCTGAAGCGGCTGTGTCGGGCTCGCGGGCTTGCAGGCTCTCCAAATTCCATGGGGCCATTTGGTATCCGTACTGTAAGCGGATTGGCGGGGGAGGAAACATGAAAGTCAAGAGAGCTGACCCCAGTTAGGCTTTGTCAACTTCCAAGGCAGCCTAGGTACGGATAGTTAGTCTTCTGCAACTTGTCAGCTCCCCGCATGAAAAAAAGTAGCTGCAGTTTTGGAGACGATGCGTGTCTCGACCATGAGGATCAAGCAAATACAAAAGGTGCATCTCGTGATGCTGCCCTGCCTGTGCCTCTTCTTGTCAGTCTTTGTGTGCGTGCTTGCTTGCCTCTGGTCACGGACGACGGCGAGTGCATGAGTTGTGGCGCCGGCTGTGGCCAGTCCCATCTCGAAAAACTACTGCTTTGTAACGTGCCTGCATGCCTAGGTACCTACCTGTCAACATATGTGTTTGCTCGCTTGCCCGCTTACCTATCCCCATGATACTACCAAAACTCACTCATTTAGCCAGTACCACCCCATCTAGCCTTTTCCATCTCACTTTATCGCGCCTTGCCGTGTCGTGTCGTGTCCGCACTTGAGTACTACAGTTGAGCTAGACAAGGGTCACCCACACAAGGTGCCCCTCAACAATCAAGACACGAAAGCCCGCCGTACCCGCCAACCGCCAATAATCAACGCCATTCCTTCATCGCTAGCGATAGCCTCTCTATCACGAGGAGAACTCTCTTAACTACACTCCAACCCTCCTCCCTAACATAGCCTGGCTGCCTCGTCTGGCTCGCTGCGGACCGGATCCCTCCCTTGACCAAGGGAAAAAGAGAGGCGGTGGATGACGGGCACGCAACAAACGCAAAGAGGTCAAGGCTGCGCCCAGTGCCCGGCCCAAGTCTTGTGCATTCAAAGTGGGCTGCATATTGCTCGACTCATTGTTCTCGTGGCCAGTTGTCTCCCTTGGTCGGGTACATCCTGGAATATATAGATAGATACGAGATTGAGCGAGTGTTGCTGCTTCCTGCGCCCATCAAAACGTGATAATAGCACACGTTGCAGCAACTCATCAAATACTCCTGCAGAAACACAATAGATGCCACGAAAAAAATGCCACGAAAACGCACAAACCACCCAGTCCCTTTTATTCATTCGCTATCTAGCAGTAGCCAGTGGGCGGGGACGCGGAACATGCATTCCAGCTTGCCCACTGGTAGATCGCCTTTCGCCTGGAAGCTGGCACCCTGGCAGCTGGGTCTTCCAGTGGAGCCTCGTCGACGCCTTGGCACCGGCTAGCGCCTACCTTACACAGCGATGCACCTGCAGAGCGAGTCCGTTTCTTTTACCGATATATTCTTTGCACAATCAAGGAAATAGAATAAAGTGATACTTTGAGTCCAGCCCATCTTCATCCGTCTCCCCTCAAGCTTCCCCAATTTTTGTCTTCTCAAGCCACAGACAGGCTTCCAAGCCTCCAACGGCTACTGCTCTATGGCCCTGTTCAACACGCCTTTTTCAAAAGTGTCATCATTCCTTGCGAAACAGAGATGTTGGCCCTTTTGCACCTCATCTTTCAGAGATGTTTTCGCCGAAAATACAAGACAAGAACAAGAGTTGACACCGTCCGCAAATTCGCTCAAGAGCCTGGCACTGTTATTCAACACTACCGGCCGTGGCCCATCACGTCCGAGAATGGTACGAGAGGATCAGCTATCCCACTCCCATGAAGCCACCAACGTGGGTAACTTTCCAGCCAACCACGCCTTCGACCAAGCGTTTCCATGCTCAACAAATGCAACTTTCCCTAAATAGCGTCCAAAGCCCAGACTTTCTCCGTGCATGCAAAAGCAACAGAAACAGACCAAGCTGCAGTTCGCGTTTACGCGCCCCGTCTCGCCCAAACTCCCCCGGCAAGCTGGCATGAATTTACATCGCCCCGAGTCGTAAAAATAGATTTCTGTCTCGTCAAACAAGTCCCTGGCCCTGCTCTCCCAACTCGAAAACGGGCGAGGTCCGAGTCCGAAGCGCCCCCTCCCCCAAAGGGAACGGATTCATGCCGTGCCCAATCGCCCGAAACCTCGTCCCTCCCAGGCTCCCACAGCATGTGCATCGATCCTCGAAACCCAACATGGATGTCTTGTCCACGATCCAGCTTCGCTTGCTTTCAGCCACCACAAGAGACAGCACCCGACACTCGCGACGTTTAAGACTGTCGTTCTCGCTTAACGAACTCCTTGTCTCGTCCCGCCTCGACAACCCTGCCTGCATCAACTGCGCCTCTCCAACTACGAGCCATCGATTTTCGTACCTACCGTTGCGTACATCTGCCCATATTGCTATTCATCCCCAATCAAATCAGGATATCCCTGCGACAACTGTGACTCGTCTCGACATGTCTCCATCATTCTTGTATTGCACCAATATGTACCTGATGTCCCTGTCATCTTAGCAAAACCCCTTATCTACCATCAAAAACGAAGTGCAAAAGTTCAAGCGGCCCGTCAGTAGCGCTGTTCCAACAAAATTCCGACTATTCCCAGAGATGATATGAATGCAATCCGCGCTAATTACCGGAAACCATCTTGCATGTTTCCGCGCCCGTACAACGAGTCTTGACCTGCCACAGCACGAGAGCTCACTGAGTCGCTCGATGTCGCGGCTGGGTACAAGCTACTGCCTCCGTCTCGCTCCATCATGCCTTGATTGCCAGGCCACGCCCCGTAACCCTTGATTGCGGCCGGTTGTGCGCTGCGCTCGATACCGTACACCACTCCAGACGCTTCCGGCCGCACGCTCGAAGCATGCCCATAAGACCCTAAGCCACTAGCAATCCGCGTTTGCTCCATAGGGTGCATACTCGACGCCCTGCTGATATACTCTCGCCCTCCTTCCGCATAGATTCTGTGCTCCTGTGTCCGAACAGGAATAAATTCTCCCGGACCAGCTAACGGTCGAGCAGAGTACTCGCGATATCGACCTTCTCTATTATCATAGGCGACATACTCGGGTTGTGTCAGAATACGCCTGGGGGCAGCGTATGGAGAAGAAGCTTGCGCAAACATGTATCCTCGCTCTTCAACAGCGCCTGACACTTGGTAACGTGCAAGAGACTGCGTCGGGGCTCGCTCATATAGCCTGTCGGGATCACCTGCCAAAGGTGGTGGCGCTATCGAATGGCGCATCATCTGTCTCACGGGCTCGATATATTCGCGACCATATGCATCAACCAATATCCTAGCGGGCTGTGGTCTTGTAGACTCGTGAAAAGCATCGCCCTCAGGATGAACACTGTAGCGAGTGGGCTGAGAAGAGTTTCTGTAGGGCAGCGCACCGTCCTGATACACATCAGAGTGGACCGGTCTACCTGTATGCGCCGCGCGAGATGAATATTCGTAAGGCAGCGCTACCTGTGGAATATGCTCTCTTCTGTAACCATCGTCAGTGATCACACGCTCAGTCACATATTCCCTTGGAGTTCTTGTGCTGCTAGGCATTGTTGCTGCAGTGGCAAGATACATGCCGCTTCCCTCATGATTGGCCGGTGCCCGCTCTTGGCCATTGTGTGCCTGTGAGTAAGACTCATTGGGGTTGATGGGCACGGCAGGCATAGCAGGGTCATATGAAGAGTCATCATGGGATGAATTCTGCTTCTGAGGCTTGCCCTGCCGTTGACGTTTGTTGGGTCGTATGTATGACGGGCCAGCTAGTGGTGAAGGAGACCGGGGCTCAGCCTTGATATGCGGTGTCTTGCTTTCAGTAGGCTGCTGACTTTCCAATGCCTGTCTGTCCGACTTTCTCTTCTTTCTTTTGTTTTTTCGTTTACTCTGTCCGCCGTGTGACGAGCTGTCTGGGCTCGTCCGTGAACCTGGCTCGCTTCGGAGGACCGCCACTTGAGCGGGCGCTCCTGTGCTGAGAGCAGAATTCTGTGTACTTTTGTACAATCCGGGAATCTCGCTAGTTTGTGGTGGCTGGACTGGGTAGCTAGTGGATTGGTAGACGGGCGTTACTTGCGCGTTGTTCTGAAGTAGTGGCGATGGAGGGTGAAGGTCGATATACGAGGATGGCTGAGTTGGCGCAGTCTGTCCGACAACAGATACAGTTGCAGATGGCACGATGTTATTAGGCTTGCTCAGATTCGCGACTGAGCTGTCAGTGTAATTATTCAAACCTGGCACAGTACTCAGCGGCTCCTTCGCAGTAGAAGGCTCAGCGAGCTCGTCATAAGTGCGAAGCTGGCGCGGCCTGTTCACACTACGTCGCGCGTCTTGGGTCTTGGCCGATATCGTGTTTGCTGCGGGTGTCTTGGCGGGTGTTGGGTGTGAGGGAGCCGCAGGCTTGGCTGGAACTGGCGGTGCGGGCTCGAACTCGGGCGTATCGTGCTGTGACGAGTAGAACGTATTATCATCAAAAGAGTCATTTTCTGGTCCGTTGCCACTGTCAACCCCTTCTTCCTTCTGAGCAGAAAAGCCCGACTCTGGCACTAGAATCAAGGCGTCGGCGAGAATAGCCGACGCGTCGATGTCATGTTGTGTACCAAGGCCAAGCTTTCTTTTGCCATTTCTCTCCGCATCTTCTTGTAGCTCTTGCTCTATTTGCTTCCTTTGCATTTGTAGCTCAGCGCGCAGCAACTGGTCAGATTTCGAAAGGGATACTGGGCCAGACTCGGAAAGTAGTACCGCGTCGGCCGTGGCAATGGAAGAAGTTCCTACAGCGTGCTGCGCATTCGAGGCAAATGCGGTGTTGGATTGACCAGGCGACTTTCCTGGACTCAATTCATGTAAAGATTCGGTGGACAGCGAGAACGCAGCCTTCTGCAGATGGCCAGGGACTTTGATAGTGGCATGTTGACCAGCGAGAATTTCATCGCGAAAGCGAATAATCTTTTCGTACTGTTGCAGCACATGCGACTCGGCCTCCTGAGGACCAGGGGCCAGGATACCCGGCAACGCCATTTTTGTAATCGCGTCGATGCTAGCAAGGAGTTTGCTCGAGTTTTCTGCTTGAAGCAGTTTGTCTCGTTGGCCTGCTGCTTGCTAGTCTCGAGCGCGACCAAGTGGCAAGTGCGGTCACGATTTTGTCGTGACTGTTGCTCACAATTGCTCAAGTGCGCATCAGCCAGTTGGCGCATGCAAAAAAATCCAGGTCCGGAGATTGCACGGGATCTTTATAAGAAGATGCAAGGAGCCATTCTGCTCCGCTGCTTTTCTTGTTTTTGTATCCCCTAGGTCTATGTCGTCAGGTCGATCGTTTCTTAAAAATCTCGTCTCGGGGGCGCGACATCCCCCCAATGTTTCAGGCGGTGAGTGTGGCAGAATGGTCACGACCACGACAGCTAGACTACATGCGTCGCAGCAACCTGCCTCGGCGGACAAGGTGCGTTTTTGGCTCTCAAAAAAGATGGGTGTAGCATTTGTCCGGCTGATTTTCCCATCGCTTGCTTTGATTTGGTATTGGTCCAGCGGTATCCTGCTTTCACAGCTAAGGGATACGTGATTGCCATGTTTATGCTTACCTTTTTTCCGTACAAAGAACTCCGGCGTCGAGGCGTGGGGAAGCTTGTCCATTGTGACTGGCTCAGTTGGCCGAATTAGCGGAGTGACTCAACTGAGCTTCTGCATAGCAATCTACCTTTGTCTAATACAATCCACGTACAATAAATCTCGCACAACTTCTGCGTTGCAAAGACCGGGCATTCGACATTGGGTTGAATAGACAACCCTCATTCAAACGCAGCTGAAGACTGCATCTCATCCCGATCAGCGACTGCCACAGCAAACTCCTCGACGCATTCTGGCATCGTCATCAAAAAGTATTAGGTCACACCGTATCTTCGGCTTCAACACAACAACCGCTCGCCTGTCCGATCCTTCCCAAGATTGACAAAATGGCTGTCACGAATGGAGACAGGTCAAAATTGCCTGTCTTGTTCTTGTATGCGTCTTCAACCCGCCTTGGCATTACCGCTGAACTAACTTGGTCACAATAGCGACATTGACAACTGTCTCTATGCGCGAAGTAAGTTTCATACATGTAGCACGTGAAAGTTTAGTCTAACGAGAGCATAGGCACGCAAGTCCAAGAGCTCATGTGTGATCTTATTGACAAATTCTTTGCCCAGCATCTGAGCCTGCCCCAAGAGGAGGCGACGCGGCTACACACGGAGTACTACACAAATTATGGCCTGGCGATTGAGGGTCTCGTGCGACACCACGAGATTGATCCCATGGAGTACAACGCCAAGGTAGACGACGCTCTGCCGCTGGAGTCTATCATTAAGCCGAATCCGGAGCTGCGCCAGCTTCTCCAGGACATTGACAGGAGCAAGGTCAGACTATGGCTCTTCACCAACGCCTACAAGACGCATGGCGAGCGTGTTGTGAAGCTCCTCGGTATCGAGGACCAGTTTGAGGGATTGACATACTGCGACTATTCTGCGGTGCCGTTTGTCTGCAAGCCCGGTCTTGACAGCTACAAGAAGGCCATGCGTCAAGCTGGCATCGAGAACCCAGCGGACTGCTACTTTGTTGGCAAGTTTTGCCTCCTGCTCCTGAGATCCATATACTGACTTTCCGACAGATGACTCGTACAACAACTGCAAGAATGCCCAAGCGTTTGGATGGACCGCCGCTCACTTGGTCGAGGAGGGCCTCGTGGAACCTGCGACAAAAGCCTCGAAATATCAAATCAAGCATTTGAGAGAACTCCGTGACATTTATCCCCATTTTTTCAAGTCAGGTTGATTAGGTTTTTGGGAAGTTCGCGCATTCGAATTTGGGAAAAATATGGGTAGCATCGAAGAGATTAGATAAACGCCGTGTTGAATCAAGAGAACGCCATCGAGTGGTAAATACAATGCGGCCACGTGAAGGACCGTTTTCCCTAACTCCTCGCTACCTTGTGTCTTGAAAAAACAAACGAATTTTGGCATCTCTCGACGCTGTCTAAGGTCGCCGGATGCTGCAAATCACTGAGTCCAGTTGCGTCAGGATCGCGTCGCGCTCCTTTAGCGCTTCTTGTCTCTCGGCCTCTGCCGCTTTCAGGTCCTCCTCGAGGTCCTTGATGGCTTTCTCTTGATCCTGCTCGCTATTATTTAAGCCCGGCAGAAGCGATATCAGATATTCAATCTGCTGCTCTTTGAATATGAGATCGCGCGAGAGTTCGTTCAAACCGGCTGCGAATTCGTCTGCGGGGAGAGGGTCAACTTCGCGGGCAAGTTAGCACAGAAAATCAACCCTTTTTTGCTCTTTGGAATCTACCTTCTTTCTGGTTTGGCTCTTGCTTGACATCGCGGATCTTGTCATTCGGGCCCAGGGTCTCGAGATCGTGCCGACGATGGACAAAGTGCAGACTTGCGACAAACTGCTGCGCGAGCTGCGAGCAAGAAAGTGTCAGTACCTCTGTGGGACATATATATTGCGCTTCTTACCTGATCAACAGCATCTTGCAGCTGAGTCAGACTATCACTCATTGTGGCTGCGCGCGGCTCGAGATGACCGGTAGAAGCAGTTGGGCAAAGCTTCTTGACGCTTTGCGCCACACGCAAATGCGCCAGCGGGTTCGCGCAGTGAAAGAGCGCTAGCGCCACCTGGATTGGACCTGGACGGATTGCGGGCAATAGACGATCCGGCGCAGCCCCGGCCCAGAGCGAACCAGAGCAAAGCCACCTGGTCAGAAAAGTGAACACCCTTGTTGTGTGATAGGTGTCATTCTAGGAGTGACCACTTTACTCCTCTGCAACTTGCACACCAGCAGTCGACTTTTTTTTTCTTCGCTGGGTTTCCGCAACTTGGATTCGCAACCGTTTGATTTCGTTTTCTGTGTCTCCTATCGAAGAGGTATTTCCTTCAATTACCCGACCCCGAGAATAAAAAAAGCACAAGATACTCCAATGTCTGCGCCGCCGCCGCCTCAACAGCCTCAGGGTGGCATGCCCATGCCAGGCCAGCAGCCTACGCCCGAGCAGATTGCGGAACTGCAGCGTCGAATCACAGAGGATGCGCAAAAGGCCGGCATGACGGTCCCCGAGTTCATCGAGCATATCAAGCGCCAGCGCCTGCAGGCCATGCAGCAAGCCCAGCACCAGCACCAGCACGGCGGCGACGGCCACGACCACGACCATGGCCACTCGCACGATCACGACCAAGACGGCCACGGCCACTCGCACCCGCACCAACAGCAGCAGGGCCAGCCCCAGGCCATCACGCCGGGACCTCCTAACCCCAAGGCCATTGCGCTGGCCAAGTTTCTGCGCGGGCAGGAGCTCAAGCCTCGCACAGTCATTCTCAATGGCGAGCGCAAAGAAATGTTCCGAGGTATGATGATGACCTGAGAAGTCCCTTGCGGTTCGAAAGATGAGCGAGCTCCATTTGCTAACAGCCCGGCCCCCGAATAGTCAAGCGTGCGCTGCGAGTGCTCCAGTCCCCCGCCTACGAAAAGGCCCGCAAGAAGAACCCCCTCTTGCCCGAGATCAACGACCGCGCGTCACTTGAAAACACCTTTAAGCTGCTGCCCCTCAGCATGCTTGCCCTGCGAGTCTCCCAGATCGAGCCCGCCCTGGGCGCCAACGGCAAGAAGCCCAAGCGCGTCAAGGGCCAGTGGAACGTGCGCATCGAGCAGCAGCAGGAGGCTCAGGAGGAGATGCACTACGTCTGGTTGTGGGAAGGTAGCCAGGTCAAGCGCCAGGTGTATGCTGCCCTCGCTCTCGTTGGCATCTTCGCCGTCGTTCTATACCCTCTCTGGCCGCTCAAGCTCCGCCAAGGTGTCTACTACCTCAGCTGGGGCATGCTCGGCCTCCTCGGTCTCTTCTTTGCCATGGCTATTTTCCGCGTCATCCTGTTTTGTATCACATACTTTGCCGTCCCGCCCGGTCTGTGGCTATATCCCAACCTCTGGGAAGATGTTTCCTTCATGGACAGCTTCCGTCCCGTCTGGGCCTGGCATGAGGTAAGATGATTGGCTGGGGGTGTTTGTCACTCGAAAGACCTGTACTAACAAGCTCGACAGACTGAGAAGCCCAAGAAGAAGAAGAAGCGTGCGCAGCAGGGTGGTGCGACCAACTCGACCATGGCCGCCGCCGCTGGACAAGTCGCGCCCACTAGCGCAACCACGACCGGCACTGATACCCAGATTAACACGGGAACTCAACAGCGCTACGTGGCCCCCAAGGTCGAGGAGCTCCAGGATGACGAGTAGACAACGGCGCGTATATATGCGAGTGGTTGGTGGAGAGCGCAAGGCGCAAAACATGCACAAAAATGTTGCTAGTGGTTGGTGGATAGCGAAGGCGCAAAACATGCACAAAATATCGCGAGTGGCATTTACTTTTTACCAATGTCAGACCAGATTGAGGAGCGCAGTGGAGGAACAAGTTTCAAAGTTGCTGGAGTTTCTGTATAGACTTCATTTTTCTTAATCTTTAGTGCGCGGAATGACGAAAATGGACGTTGTGCGGTGTTGACGGCACCATTTCAGGGCCCTGCATTATCAAGACGCTTCGAAACGCAGTCAAACTAAGGGAACTCCATGTTTGCGGGCCATGCCCAGTCATATACAGCCCAGCATCTCGTCTAGTTCTACTTCTGGCAGCCAGTGGTCTCGCTGCCCTTGGCGCGCTTGTAGTACCAGATGGCGTTGTCAGCTTTGGCGCAGGTGCCGAGGCTGCCGCCCACCACGTCGGCGTCCACGCGGACAACGTCTTTGCTCTGGACATGGCCGACGACGTGATTATAGTACCAAACCTCCTGGAACTGCGTGCGGCCACTGTCGCCGGAGCCCTTGCCGGCCGCCGTCTCGTTGTACTTGGGGCCGCCGCAGCCCAGGTAGGGGACCTTGCCGTAGCCCGTCTTGAGGGCGTCCTGGATGTGGGAGAGGCTGTAGCTGGTCGTGTTGGACGGCTTGATGCCGGCGTTGGCGAGCCATTGCCAGGTGGGCAGGTCCTTGTAGTAGCTGATGACGGTCTCGAAGAACTCAAACAGGTCGTCGTACTGGTTGGCCTTGGGACCCTGCATGGTGGTAGGAATTACAACGTTAGTAGATTTTACCGGTAGAAAGAATGTGAAGGGTGGGGAAGAGCATACGAAGCACTCGGTCTGAAAGCTAGAGAAACAAGTGGCATGCTTGGAGTACTCGTGCGCCCAGAGAACCCAGTTGCGGTCGCCTTGGGCGATCCAGTGCTTGTTCATCCAGGCAAGGAGGTCAGACTTGCCGTACGGCGCAAACCACTTGTCAATGGACTCGCCTTTGTAAGGCGGGACGGGAGTGCCGCCCGGGGTGCCAGTCGTGGTGTTGGGCGACGGCTTAGGGTCATACTGACGGTTCAGGTCACAATACTGCGTGAACGAGCCTTGGACAACAATTAGAAGTGGACAATGAATTCAGCCGAATTTGGGTCAAGACATACCGTTGCAAAAGTCTGGAGGTGATTTACTGGTTAGCAGATGAAAAGGACGCCCGAGACAATTGTCGCTTACCAGGCCAGAGGCCGTGAACTGTCCACGACTTTCGAGGCAGAATTTGGCCCTCGCTCTCAAACCCAGTATAAACGTCCCAAAACTGGGTTTGAAGCTATATCGTCGTGTCAGCCAACTATTTTGTAGTTACGACGGCCAAGCCGTTGCGCCACGCCGGGCTGTATCCATACCACCAAGCCTCCAAAGGTCTCGGAGCAGCAAGTGTCGACCTTGCCGGGAACAGCATCTGCGGAGCAAGAGAGAGCGGGCTCGCCTGTAATATCGCATTAGCCAGTCTGGTCTCGGAAACGACTATAAGTCACCTATTTGGAGTCGCAGACGCACTCAAGACACAGGTGTGGTTGTCAGTGGTGACGCCGGGGTACAGAGCGGCGGCGGCCAGCGGAACGAGCACCGCAGCGGGGAGGATGGCGGGATTGACCATTGTCGCGAGTCGACAGCTATTGAAGAGCCAATGGAATATTAAAGAAACCGATTAGGGAGAATCAGGGACCGAGAAGAATAAAACGGCCAATCCGGCCGGCGGACAGCGGACAGCAGCAGGTCTTTTTATCTGACGGCCTTCTCTTTTGGTGTTAGCTGGGTGTGCCGGGTACGTCAAGCTGCATGCATAGTTAGCAGGGCAGCCAGTTACGGGTCAGAACTTTTGACGACGCCATGCCTGGTAGAATCTAATAAATTTGATCGATAATATGGAGTACCTTCAGCTGATTTTCCCCCTTATTCGGATAGTCAGGTCATGCAATTTGCTGCGGAACAATGCCGAACTACTCACGCATGCAGGCGGCGCCGAAGCTTGGGCTTTTACAGGCCGGAAGCTGGTGAGCACCTGGGGAAATGCGACGCTGTGGTAGGCCGATTGGGGCCCTGAGAGGCGCACACGCTAGTGCTAGTTACTGCAGTTAATGCTGATGATTGCACGAACATGGCTGGGCTTGGCCGAGTCTAGCACCTTCGTGGGTAGCTTTATTGGGCGGCGTCCATGTCCAGTACATGTCCAGTAGTTAGGGCCCGGCCTTGTGTGAAACAAGAGAGAGTCGTAAGAGGGCTGGATAACACGAATACTTCTGTCGCGACTGGCACTTTTTGCGTCAATTATCAATGATGAATGCCTTGAACTTTGCAATGCTCCATACAATATCGCTTAAAAAGAGGCGGCGGCGACGGAGGAGCCTACTAAATGGCGCGGGAGCCCACGTGTGCACTGTAGTATCAAGTAGCTGCAACTTGGTATTTCGGTTGGTCGTCTTATATCGGCTATCAATGCACGGCTCGACATCGGGCTGAGCCACCCATTGCTCTAGTCGCTGTGCGCTTGCGACGAGATATCTTTGTAAAAGAAGGTGCTAGCCTTCAGCTCTCCCGTGGGGCTGATGCCGTGATTGGGGACTTTGCCCACCTCGGTGTATCCCAGTCTTTTGTAGACGGCCTCGGCTGGACTTCCAGTCTCTGTGTTCAAAAGCTGCGAGGAAACGTGTCAGCAAGGTCGAATCCGCGCTCAAGGCCTAGACAAACATACCAGCAGTGTCCGCTGCTGTCTCAACGCCTCTGCTTCTAATGCATTCATAAGCAATCTCGCGCCGCCGCGCCCTCGAAATCTTTTGTGCACCAGAAGATTCTGAACTGTGCCTCGGAACGGCCCGGTTTCCGATGGTGGCATAAACAGCATGACGACTCCCATGATCTCGGGTCCTTTTAGGAGGCCAGAGGGATCCATGCCATCTACCAGCAGAAACATGACCCGGCTTCTCTCCGCAATCTCTGCTATGCGGCTCTTCCACCATGATAGTAGCTTGTCGTGCGAGAGTGGCGACAAAAAGGTGGCTATTGTGCGGTCAAGCGTGATGCAGGATCCGTGGATGGCGGCAAGATATGGCGTCACGTGGGAATGCTCTTTGACATCAAAAAGGATGACCGATGTAGAGTTTGACATGGTGCGGCTATCGGAAAGGTCGGTATAGCGGCCGCAAGTGATGCTCGCTGTGCAGATACTCTCATGCGGACCAAACAGGGTAGTTGAAAGTGTAGGGAGGCACGTTTCCGAGACGGAATGCCTCGCGTCTGCGCATGTAGTCGAGGGATGCTCGATTGCTGCTACAGACTGGCAACCATACGTACTTTCGAGCAGAAACACCGTTGTTCGAAGGTATCGCCACGTCGACGGGCCGAGGAGGTTTTTCGGCTCGAATCTTGAATGAGGTTGGTGGAGACGGCAGGTCAAGGAACAAAAAGCCACCATCGCCAGTCGAGCCTATCATTGATTCGGATTCTTATTAATAGCAGCGTCCAGACGGGTAAGTAGAAAAAGAAAGAAAACCAAATTGGCGGATTCTAATAACGTATATGTTTCTTCTATTCTCCTCTATTTATTCTTCCAATCTTGGTTTAGCTATTTTACTTGTTAATTCTTTCTGCCAATTATTTTGATCGACTCTAATTTTCCTTATTGCTCTCACTATATTCATTTAGCTCATCGCCTTTGCTCAATATATCTTCTTCTATTGATGCTCATATCTGTATAGTTGCCAGCTTATTTTCCTACCTGTCGTGCCGTCGCACAACGAGTGCGATTGTGCTCACAGCTGCGGAAAATTCAACAAGGTGACAAATCAAGCAGAGGGGGTTACAGGAAGAAGAGTGAGAAAAACAGGAAAGCCAGGAAAGCAATCTTTTCCATCTTTCATGTCTTCGGCAACGGTCTTCATATCGGCCTACGTTTTGCGTTTGTAAGGGACTTGCCTGGCTCCTGCGTCATTCCTCCAGGCAGGCAGGCACTGCCGGCACAAGTCAACCCTCCACTGATTTGTATTCCTTTTCCCAAATAGAGCCCCAGAAACTTCATCATTCCTTGCTAGCCTTACAACCACTACCTATACCTTGCCTTGATGGCGAGGTTGCATCTTACGCTCATGTGCAAACGTCTACGTGACCGCTGGTAGCATACATAACTCGGAGCTGATGACGCATCGTGACTGACCAGCCTTCAGGTTCCCAGCCTCCAATGCTCGACGCTGCTCTTGCTATGCAGAAGACAGTGTCCAACGTTGTTGTCTTCATTCAGGTCCCGTCGTCATCGCCACCTCGAATCACGCTACTTCAGCCATAGTGCCCGATTCCCAAGCTTCCCAAGCTCACCACGATACGCCCTTCAAAAAGGTTGAGGCTGGAATCGAGGCCCTTTTTGCCGGCGAGAAGCATTCTCACTCCCATCTTGGATACGTGTGCGATCACTTGCATCCTGAGTTTTCCGTCCATCGCTACCACTCTTTCGCGCCCGAAAATACTGGTGATGCAAAATGGTTTGTTGACGGCTGCTCCTACTTTTACGCAGTCTCTCAGGCGCTCGAGCGTGAGTGGCCCATATTATGAACCCGAGTCTTGTGCTTGGTTAAAATTGCTACACAGGAGCCCAGAAATCTATTTATATTCTCGACTGGTGGCTGAGTCCTGAACTGTACCTCCGGCGACCGCCTTCGAAAAATCAACAGTATCGCTTAGACGCCTTGCTTAAAAGTGCTGCTGAGCGGGGTGTCACTATCAATGTTATCATTTATAAGGAAGTACCAGCTGTGCTCCCAATTGATTCTGCTGTGAGTTACTCTGTTGCAAACTTTAGCACTCAAACACCGCTCATCGAAATCATTACAGCATACCGAAAAGGCCCTCGAGGCTCTACACCCCAACATTCATGTCTTGCGTCACCCAGACCATGACCCCACTGGCTATGATATCGAATCTGAGCTTGGGATAGCACTCGAAGATCTTACCCACTTCGACCTTGCCAAGGCATCGCACGCTGCTATTAAGGCTGTTTACGGTGTCAAGGATGACACAGTATTGTATTGGGCACACCACGAAAAGCTACTCATAGTCGACAAGATGCTCTGTTTTATGGGTGGTCTGGATCTTTGCTTTGGACGCTGGGATACAAATAGCCATCCAATTGCTGACGCGCATCCCGGAGACTTGGATGCAATCATATTCCCTGGTCAAGACTACAACAATGCTCGGATTCTTGACTTTGCCAACGTGGATGACTGGAGCCAGAACAAGTGTACACCTCATACCCTATCTTTCTTGAACTTTTATTTCTAAACTAACCGATCCCATCGTAGTGGACAGGACACAAAACTCGAGGATGGGATGGTCTGACGTCGCGCTCTGCATGACAGGTGGCATCAGTCACACTCTCGTCAGTCATTTTGTCTACCGATGGAATTACGTGTACGGAGTCAAGTATGGTGGACAGAATGATAGCAAGTACAAGCTTATGGACGCGCCGGACAAAATCGAGGAGATTGGAAAGACTGTGCCTCGTGCGGTTGGTTCACTCTGGAGACGATTCACCGACTCACTCAGGAGACAATCCAGCGGTTCACTTAGGAGACGGTCCATCGGTCTACCCAGGAGGCGATCCACCAATTCACTAAAGAGACGATTCACCTTTACCAAAGGCCTGCGCGGCCTCGGTCGTAAAAAAGCTGCACTTAACGAGCAGAATCTGAACATCCAGCTCACACGCAGGTAAGACCAACTTTCAGACAGAGTTGATGTGCCATCGCTAATCTGATTAGTTGCACTCGCTGGTCCTCTGGCCACCGCACGGAGCACTCCATTGCCAATGCTTATGTCGATGCAATTCTCAAGGCTCAGCATTTCGTGTACATTGAAAATCAGGTGAGCAAAGTCTGGTTCCGAGGTTCGGAAGTTCGCCAGCTCAGTCGCGTTTCTAATTCGTCTAGTTCTTTATTACTGCGACTAGTAGTCAGCAACACCCCGTCGTGAACAAAATCGGCGCAGCCATCGTTCAGAGAATCCAGCGCGCTCACTTCAATGGTGAACGTTTCAAGATGTGGGTAGTGATACCTGCTGTTCCAGCGTTTGCTGGCGATCTCAAGTCCAACGATGCACTGGGTACTAGAGCCATTATGAAGTACCAGTATAACTCCATCTCTCGCGGAGGTCATAGTATCATAGAGAGGCTACGCCAGGCCGGCATAGACAATCCGCAAGATTACATCAGCTTTTACAACTTGCGAAACTTTGACCGCGTCAATACGTCTTCCACAATGGAAGAAGCCGAGAATGAAGCCGGAGTTGAGTATGAAGAGGCCACAAAGAAACACGACGACCAAGTTGGCGCAGGCCATTGTCTTGAGGAAGAAGGTACTTGCAGAACTACGGATTCTTACCGAGAATACCAAGTGCAAGCTCAGACAGTCGTGGACCAGACAAAAAACTCCATTGTTGCGGCTTACATGCAAGGACGAGACGAGCTCTCGCATTTTGTCTGGGACGGAGATGCGGATGCCGAAATGGATGCGTTTGTCAGCGAAGAACTTTACATTCATACGAAGCTTCTTATAGCTGACGATCGCCTTGTCATCTGTGGCTCTGCCAATCTTAACGATCGTTCCCAGCTGGGTACCCATGATTCGGAAATCGCCGTTGTCATCGAGAATGGCCCGCCAGTTTCTAGCACTATGGATGGCAAGCCATACCAAGCCTCCAAATTTGCTTCATCTCTTCGTCGCGAAATCTTCCGCAAGCACTTAGGTCTGCTCCCGCATCAGAATCCCGAGCAGCCTAACGCAAACTGGCATCCCATCACGGAAGCTCCCAATGATTATGATTGGGGCTCCCCCGCTGACGTTCTGGTCCGCGATCCCTTGCATGCCGACTTTATTGACCTCTGGCAGGGCACAGCCAAGACCAATACGGAGATTTTCCGAAGGGCATTCCATTCTGTGCCCGACGATACGGTGCGTACGTGGAGAGACTATGATGAGTTTTTCACCAAATACTTCAAGACACCTGCAGACACTGAAAAGGAAGAGCATGCTGCCAGTGAAAAGAACGATGCAAAGAAAGACGATGCAAACACGACCGAACAGGGAAGGCAAGATGGAAACAAGGATGCGAGCAACAGCACCGACGTAGAGTTCAGCAAAAAAGAGAACAAAGAGCTGCAGCAGGCTGAGGGGACCACTCGAGACCAGGAAGAGGCCCAAGTCGTTGGAGACATTTCCGAGTTGGACGAGAAGAATAAAGACAACAAGAAGATTCAGGAACCCAAGCAGACTCGAGAATCCAGCAAGACGGGCGACGAGGAGTCTAAGCTGCCAGAAAAGGCGGAATACGGACATGTCGTGAGCGAGGAGTTTCCTGGGGGCGTAGAGGAGCTCCGAGAATGGCTGGGGCGCGTACGAGGAAACCTCGTTGAGATGCCGCTCAGCTTCTTGATCGACGTCGACGACATTGCCAAGACGGGCCTAGGGTTCAACAGCTTGACGGATGAGATTTACACCTAGACAAGTCTTCTTACACCTATATCACGATTCCTATACAAGAATCATGTCATGTGTAACGCGTTTCTAGCTGTGATGTGCTTGTATATCAACTCGTGCCAAGTAGAAAAATATTCATGAACAAGGAAAAAAAAAAGGGATCGAACAAGAAAGTACTATACATCAGCACACACCAAAGCAGTACAGAGAAACAACAAGCAAGATTCCCCCAAAACTCCGAATTTGCAGCTGCGCAACTTCTCCGTGCACAAAGCCCAAGCAGCAGGCTCCGCAGCGATACCCAAAAGAAAAAGTTCAAAACGATCAAGGCCCATCAACGTGCAAAGTTGGCGGGTTCTTTCCATCTCTGTATGCGATTTTGAACCCAGACCCAAACACGGCTAGTCGGCCTTTGTGTTTCCGTTGATACTACCGCCCAACAGGCCATCCTTGTATTCCCTCATGCCACTGATGGAATCATCGAGACGGAAGTGGCCGCCACGGCGACCCTTGCGAGCACGGAACCATGTCAAGGCACCATAGGCAACACCACACACACTAAGGAGGGACAGGATTGGGTGGTCTCGGAAGGTGACGCGAATGTCAAAGAAAATCTTCTCGATGAACGAGACAGTTAGCTTGGGTTTGATGACTTGGGGTCCGTAGACAATCTTGTCCAAAGTCTCCATGATGGA
This sequence comes from Beauveria caledonica, assembly GCA_030777785.1. Classification (NCBI taxonomy): domain Eukaryota; kingdom Fungi; phylum Ascomycota; class Sordariomycetes; order Hypocreales; family Cordycipitaceae; genus Beauveria; species Beauveria caledonica. The sequence continues at coordinate 23,725 of JAPFSE010000280.1, read as the reverse complement.
CGTGCGGCTGACGAGAATGTGATTGCCAGTGACGGTAGTATCCCAGTACTTGCGGCTGGCTTCATCATTGATGATGATGCGCTCGCCATCTTTGTCCTTGATGTCGATGCCGTAGGTGGTGCGGAGCCAACGCTGCCAGAAAATGCCATCAACCCAAGCAAAGGCAACCTCTTTGCGGTTCGAGTTATCCATGTTGATGCGAATCGACTTGGCGCTTCGCAGAGCACGCTCGTCGTTTCGGTCTTCGGCTTCTTCGATTCTCATCTGCTTGGCATCCCGAAGCTTCTTGCGCTCAAGCTGGAATTCCTGGATCTGGCGGTCCATCCATTCATTGGCAGCGCTCTTCATTTCGCGTAGCGAGCCCTGAATAGTTTCTGGGTCGCCCTCCTTTCTCTCCAGAATTCCTAGCACGACAAGCTTGTTCTCCATAATCTGGCGAGCGTTGGTGGCAGTAAGCTCAGGTACCAGCGGAAGCCAGACTGACTTCATCCAATCGAGAATACGACGGTAGTCGCGCATTTCATTGGGTGTAAAAGGTGTGTAGTAGGTCGGGCGTCCCTCGCGAGAGACGATCAATCTTGGCCAGGTGGTGATCTTGAAGCGCTTGTAGAGCTCAGGATCATTCGTCTTGACCAGCTTGGCATGGCCAATGAGGCTCAGAGGAATTCTCTCGAGGGCGGCAAAGTCCTCGGAGGTAGCAGCATGGTCATAGAAGTAGGTAAAGATAACCTCTTCGGTTTTCTCAAGCTCCGCAAAGCCCTCGACGTCGATATCGGGAACACCACTGGCGAGATCAATGGCACTGTCTGCATACTTGGTGAAATCCCCAATGCCACGGAGGCCACGGTATTCCACTCTCTCGCCTCCCTTGAAGAAAAGAATGGTGGGGTATGCCTGGGCGTGAACGTCCTTGCACAAGCGCTTTTCCTGGTCGCAATTGACTTCGCCAATGTTGAGCTTTCCGCGCATAGATTTCGCAAGCTGCTCCCAGGTTGGCTTCAAAGCCTGGCAGTGAGAGCACCAAGGGGCATAGAACTTGATAAACCAGGGATCGTGCGAAAGAGTAACATGCTTCTGGAACGACTCGGCCGTCAGGGACACGGAGACACCGTCGAGATTGTAGTTGTCAGGGACCTTCTTGGGGGGTTTAGCAACAGCTGGAGTTTTCTTTACAGGCACCGGGGCTTCTGTTGCACCAGGCTCGGGCAACGCAAGATCCTTGGGGCGAGAGCCGGGTTTGTCCTCCTCGAGTGCCTTTTCAATCATTTCGCTCATATCGGCAATGGTGCGCTGGCCAGTGAGAGACTTGACCTTCTGTCCGTCCTTGAAGAGTGTAGTCTGGGGCCATGCGTTGACTTCATGCTCGGAACAAAAGTCGCTGTGGGCAACGCAGTTCAGTGAAGCGAATTGTAGTTCATCGATAGTGCCTGCATCGTCGCTCTTGGTCTGGGGTTTCATGGTATAATAGAACTCGTAAAGGGTTTGGTATACGGGTGCAAACGCGATGCAGTGATGGCAATAGGGACTGGAGAGTCTGTCAGACGGGTTGCTGGTCCACGGTGTAAAGTATGCCTACCTGTAGTGTTTAACAACGGTGAATTTGGTCTTGTTAACGTCGGCCTCCCAGGTCGAGGGCGAAAATTCCGGCAGAGGAGGAACAGAGATGTCGCCAAATTTTGTCGGTTCACTCTTGGTTTCTGCTGCAACGCTGATGGCAGTTGCCGTCAACAGGGCGAGCTGGAGCAGCTTCATGTTGGGCTACTGTGTACTGATTCTCCTATTTTTTTCGAGGTGAGCAATAGATGAATGCCTGCAATATTGTATATCGGTGTGTCGGCGACGCAGCCCTGACGTCTGCGATGCGAGATTGCTGGAAAGCAATGTCAAGATAAGATTGGCACGGGGTAGCTTGGGGGAAGTTGTGAGGCGATGTATGCGTCGTGACGGACGGCTTGGGATGGCTAAATATTAAACCGTGGCCGAGATTCGCATAGGAGGTGAGGGGGTGTGAAGGGGCCTCTCGTCCATGTAACCGACAATGCCAAGTTGCAACGGTGGCGGAGGATATCAGAAAGAGAGGACCGCGAGATCTGGCCAGGGAGGCGCAAACGGCACCCCTGTAATAAGTAACAGCCTGAAGCAACTTTGGAGGCCAAGTGTGGGTCACAGTCCGGAAACAGAGTCACTAGCCACGTTGCGGATTGGTAACGTGGCTGATATTTCCACTGGCCACATTAATACGGATTAATGTGCCCTTTGTGGCTTAGCTGTTAGGGTAGTGCGCCACGGAACGTATATAAACGTTGCTTGAACAAATCCATCATCTTGCGCCTTTGTACATGCTTCACAGAAAAGCTCTCGACTACAGAGGTTTCTGTCGTCCTCAGCGCAATCGTTATTCAAATTGGGCTGAAGTTCTTGTGTGGGTCCTCCCTGCCATGGACGGCCGAAACAAACGGCCATTCGAGGCAGAGACTCCCGAGGGACTCAAATCTCTTTCACGCTCAATTAGTCCGCCCAGATCAAAGAAAAAGAAGAACACCGAAATATTCGCTTCACAGTTTCGGCTTACCTGGGTTCGAGATCTCGATGAAGAGAGCAATAAGGATGCCGTCACTCTTTTCGACCTGCTGGGCGACCCGTTAATCAGCGAGTGCTGGAGTTTCAACTATTTGCACAACATTTCTTTTCTAATGGATGCATTCGACCGTGATATTAGACCTCATATAAAGGTTCATGTTGTACATGGCTTCTGGAAGAGGGAAGATGGAAATCGCATCGGCCTGGTTGTATGTGAACCAATGCTTTGCGCGTGTACTGCTAAGTAACCCTGACGCTCATTGTTGATAGGAACAAGCGGCACTCTTTCCCAACGTAAAATTGCACGCCGCGCCTATGCCAGAGATGTTTGGCACTCATCACTCTAAAATGCTGATACTATTTCGCCGGGACGACACAGCTCAGGTGATTATCCATACAGCCAACATGATAGCCAAAGACTGGACCAACATGACAAATGCGGTGTGGACATCACCAGTACTGCTGAAGCTGAATAACGTACCAGAGGATCCATCATGGCGGGAAGATGTGGCACAGGGTGGTGGACATCGGTTCAAATTTGATTTACTTTGCTATCTCCGATGCTACGACAGGATGCGGCCAACTTGCACCGCGCTGGTGGAGAGCTTGAGGGGATACGATTTCTCTTCGGTAAAAGGAAGCCTGATTGCCAGCGTCCCGGGAACACATGAAGTGCATGGGGACCCAGGTGTCACATCTTGGGGCTGGAACAGCATGAGCAAATGCCTGCAGCAGATACCTTGTGAGCCAGGGGTTTCGCAAGTGGCTGTGCAGGTATCTTCCATAGCGACGCTGGGCAGAAACGATGGGTGGCTGCGCGGGACTCTTTTCAAGGCGCTTTCAAAGTGCAAAGCTGCCACGGCGCAGTCAGCACAGTTCAAGGTAGTCTTCCCTACGGCTGATGAAATCCGGGCCTCGCTGGACGGGTACGCATCGGGAGGATCGATTCACACCAAGATACAAAGCAAACAACAGGAGATGCAGCTCAATTATCTACGGCCAATTTTCCATCACTGGATGGCAGACGATGAGTCAAGGACTGGTAAGCAAAAGCAGCGACTGTCGTGGATGCTTGCTAGGCATATGCTCACGCTCTACTTGACCAACAGCAGGTGACTTTCGGGATGCCGGCAGGGATGACGCAGCGCCGCATATAAAAACATATATACGCACAAACAAGAATGACACGATAGACTGGGCATTAGTCACGTCGGCAAACCTGTCGAAGCAAGCGTGGGGAGAAGCAGCCAAGCCCACGGGGCAGTTTCGAATAGCGTCGTGGGAGATTGGCGTGCTCGTATGGCCGTCACTGTTCAAAGACGACGCGATAATGAAGGGATGCTTCAAGGCGGATACACCAGGGTCGAGCGAAGCGCAAGGCCAACTGGGCGAGGCTGGGGCTGTGGTGGGATTTCGGATGCCATATAGCTTACCCTTGCGCAGGTATAGCAGAGAGGAGACACCGTGGGTGGCAACGATGCGCCACGAGAAGAAGGACCGCTTGGGACAGTGCTGGATAGTTTGATGGTGTAGCGCGGGGAATGATGCAACAAGGTGTGGACGATGGTTATTTCCAAGCAGCCAAGCAGCCAAGCAGCCAGGTTTGCCAGGCACCCTCAGAAAACCAAGTCAAGTCATGGATGGGCATCAAAAGCTGGCAAGCTGGGTGGCGGAGGTGGTGCCGAGTCGAACGGGTGTGACGATGCAGCAAGCAAGACAGGAGAGGATCTGATCCGCGGATCCCGATGACTGTTGGAGCCTTGAAGCCAGGCAACTGGGCACTGTGGGCGAACAGGTGACAAGGTGGCGCTAGTTACATACCTTGGAGCGACTCGGACATTGATTACAGTTACCTAACTACCATGTGGGGGACAAAAAAAGCCGACTCGTTTTCAGAAGGCAGCTTAGTTCTACGATGCCATTCTTATAATGATAAGCTTGTTAAAGATTAAAAAAAATTATAGTAGACTCTAAATTAATTAAATTTTCATTCTAGATTTTTAAAGATATTTATTATCCTATTCTAGTGTGTAGTTTTGATAAAGAACACGGCGTCAATAATGGGCGAGTGGCCGGGTTTTTTTGTCCCCCTCTTGCCTACCTACCTAGATACCAGTATTTGTACTTGACCCGAGGAATGACAGTTGGCCGCTGTGTCTTGTCCTTGGCTCTTTCCTGTGTCGCAATACCTTTTTTCTACGCCGACTTTTTCGTCCGGTTGTCTCCAAGCTTTTTCTGCACCTCTGAACCTTGTCTTTAAAATTTTCTTTCTTTAATCCCCTTGGCACGGCCATCGTCAGCCTATTCATCCTGATTTTGACAGAAGATTTTTTTTTTTTTTTCCCTCCCCTTCTTCTTCTTCTTCTTCTTCTTCTTCTTCTTCTTCTTCTGCTTCAGCTTCTTCTTCTCCTTCCTCGAATCATTGCAAGTCCAGACCAACAAACGATTTCTTCAATTTAATCAGCGCTGTTACTCATCCCACCAATACCCGCAACTCGTTTGCCAGAACCATCAGACTTTTTTACGCTACCTAGTTACAATCAAGTACTATTCTCTCGACATTCTGGAGCGGCCCTGCTCCCCTTCCATTTCATTTTGGACGGCCCTCACCCGCCCACCAACAGCCTTGCTTCGGACCTTTCTCCGACCCAATTGACCTCGCCACAACCCGTAGACTGCCTGCTAGACAACTTGTCATGAGTTTCTCCAAGTCGAGCGGCTCCGCTAACCGCATCGGCAGCGGAGGTCTCTCGGCCTCGTTTCACTCTTCCTCGCTCGCCGAAGCAGTCGCCCGCGACATTGCCGCATGGTCATCCGATGACGACGATAACCAGAACGCCCTCGAGGAGGGCGGCCACGACCACCACCACTACGGCAGCCTCGGCGGCAGCACCATGTACCGCCGCCCCTCGGGCGTCACGTACGGCGCGTCCCGTCCCATCTTTGACCACCGCACACCCGACGAGCCCGCCACGACGCCCCTGGAGCGCAGGCAGTCCCGTCACGCGGAGCGCAGCCTGCTCCGCGACAACCACATCCTGCCGCCCAAGCACCAGCACCGCGGCCGGAGCCTCGTTGCCCGCCTGTATCGCCGCCTGTTCAGCACAAAGGTGCCCGCCGGCGAGGACTACGTCGCCGCCAATGGTGTCAACGGCGAGACGGCGCCCCTGCTGCAGGGACGGCCTGGCGATACCACGCCCACCGACAGTGATAGCGACGACGTTGAGCAGCAATGGGTCGATGCCGTGGCCAGCGGCCGCATCCGCACCACTTGGCAGCGCGAGACCAAGACGGTAGTCACCTACTGCATCCCCCTCATTACCACATTTGCTCTCCAATATTCCATCAATGTCGCTAGTATCTTCGCCGTCGGCCGAATTGGCAAGATGGAGCTCGGCGCAGTTTCTTGTAAGTCTGCCCCCCAACTTCTACCTAGGCTTCCTCGACACGCAGCATTCGGCTCAAGCTAACAAATGCCGGCCTTTCGCAGTGGCCAACATGTCCAATGCCATTACCTGTCTTGCTCCTTTCCAGGGCCTGGCAACAAGTCTCGACACCCTCTGCGCCCAAGCCTACGGCTCCGGTCACAAGCAGCTCGTGGGCCTACAATGTCAGCGCATGGCTCTCTTCCTACTCTCTCTGTCCGGTCCGGTCATCTTGATCTGGTGCTTCTCGGAGCAGATCCTCGTACACCTCGTTCCGGAAGCCGAAACGGCCCGCCTGGCCTCAATGTATCTCAAGGTGTGCATCGCCAGCATACCCGGCGTCATCTTATTCGAGTGCGGCAAACGCTTCACCCAGGCGCAGGGCCTCTTCCGCGCCACCACCTACGTCCTTCTCGTCGCCGCGCCCTTTAACATTTTCGTGAACTGGCTGCTCGTCTGGAAGCTCGAGTACGGCTTCATCGGCGCCCCAATCGCCGTTGCCATCACCGAGAACCTGCTTCCCATTCTCCTCTTCCTCTACGTCCGCTTCGTCGACGGCCGTCAGTGCTGGGGCGGCTTCAGCCGCCGCGCCCTGTCCAACTGGGGCGTCATGATCAAGCTTGCCTTGCCCGGCATGATCATGATCGAAGCCGAATGGCTCGCTTTCGAATTCATGACGCTCTTCGCCAGCCGCTTCGGCTCCGAGTACCTGGCCGCTCAGAGCGTCCTCGGCACCCTCACCACCATCTCCTACCAAATCCCCTTTCCCATGTCCATTGCCGCCTCGACCCGCGTCGCCAACCTCATCGGCGCCGGCCTCGTCGACGCTGCCAAGATCACCGCCAAGGTCACGTTTTTTCTCGCCGTCGCCATCAGCATCTTCAACTTTGTCATATTCGTCGTCTTTCGATACCACCTCCCCCTCCTCTTCACCAACGACGAGGGCGTAATCACACTCGTCGCCCAGGTCATGCCCGCCGTGGCCATCATGCAAGTCTTTGATGGCCTGGGCGCCGGCGCCCACGGCCTACTACGAGGCATCGGTAAGCAGGCCATTGGCGGCCCCGTCAACCTCGTCGCCTACTACCTCGTCTCGCTGCCGCTGTCCGTCGGCCTGGCCTTTGGCCTCGGCATGAAGCTCCAGGGTCTGTGGATCGGCGTCACGGCCGGCCTCGTCATTGTCTCCATCATCGAGTACATTTACATCTGGAAGACGGACTGGAACAAGGCCGCCGACGAGGCCGCCGACAGAAATGAAACTGGCTAAACGCGCCCAGCTTCACATATAAAATATAGAGATTTGAAAGATACAAAAAGCAAAAGACAAAGACGAAAGGACAGATGACCGAGACTTTTTTTTTTTTGCCAGCATCAAAAGCGGGTTTGTTTTGACTGCGTAAAGAGTGCTTATTATACAACAAGGCGAGCAATTGCATTGCGGCAATACCTGTTTCTTGGCTTTGATCAGTGTCATCTAGTCATCTCTACGGGCTTAGCTGCCATCTACTCACGACCTGTCTCTGTTACTTGTATATACCTATATATAGTTTTACTGGGGAGCCTAGATATCTCATATTTGGATCTGGCAGTAATCACAAGCTCGATTGTTCATCTCTATTGGTCCTGGACTCGCTGTGATGAACCTTTTTCATAGCGCCGTATTCTTACAATACTACTTCGAAAGAATAAAACTGAACCTCTGTCATAGCATCAGCAAACGGATCCGTCATCAAACGAATCCATTCGTGTCCAAGTCAAAAACAAAAACGATTCTTTTTTTCCAAACTCCCACTCCGCAAGGCAATACCATTCATTTTGCATTAAACATGTACCCTTCATTCTCGGCCTCCTTTCTCCCAAACAAAAGTTTGCATCCCACTATCCGGACGAGCCTCTTTCCACCCTAGCTGAAAATACTTTCCACCCTAGCTGAGCATAGAGTGTGTGCGAATACCCTTGGGGCCGAGTTCGCTGATTTCATATTAGTCAAGTGGCTTGCTAAAATTTCAAAAGAAAAAGAACTTACTTATAGTCGACGCGACTCAGGCTCATCATGCGTTGCGCCTCGACAGACTGCGTGTCCATGTTGGAGTGCAGGCAAAAGGCAATTCGAGCAGCAACCTGCGCACCGAGAAACATAGACTCCTCGAAGCCCGCCTTAGTCCACTCGCTGAGGTAGTTGGGCATGGCGGCGAGCTTAATTGACGTGGGCGTCTGACTGTGGAAGTGGTGGCTGGCGGGCCCCGCGGCCTCTGAGCCGGCCTGCGGTGTGCCCAAAATTTGCTGCTGATTGAGGCTTGCCGTGGTGGCAGCCTGGAGCAGCGGGTTGACACCGCCGGATTGCAGCTGGTGCGGAGCGCCGCCGAATGAGCTTGTGGGAGTTTGAGCGCCGGTACCCGTGGGGGTGGCCATGTTGGAGGGCAGCTCAGAGGTAAACATGGTCGCTGTAGAAGGAGAAACAATGTGTCTGGCATTGAGGGTGGCCAGAATATTTTCCTTGAGACCGCGTAGGCGCGAGCCATTGCCCACAAACACAATGTTGTCCCAACAAGGCGGGCGCATATACATGTCATCGATGCCTTGGACTGTACGGTAAATGGCCGTGACTATACGATCAATCTCGGAACGATCAGCGAATGTGAACCGTTCCGGACCGACTTCGATATCTTTCTTGACACGCTTTGGCCTGTATGTCGGTGTCTCATTCGACGAGTCCTTGGGCGCCGAGTCATCGCCAGGTTTGGGGACATTTCCATTCGTGGCCACGACCTGGGGCTCTTCTGGCTTGGGCTCCTCCTTCACCTCAGCCGGTGCTGCACTCTCCGTCATAGCGAAATCAGGGGCAGCGCCAGTCTCTGCCGTGGTAACAGCAGGCGCCGTGGGGTCTGTTGTCGCAGTGCCCTCGGCAGGCCTCTGCTCAGCACCAGCAGGCCCATTCTCTTTGGTCACCTCCTTCAGAGACTGCTTAGGCTCAGGTACAACCAGTTCCTGGGTAATCTCTTCGTAGAAGAATGTGTTGTGAGTTCTCTTGCTGTTCGGAAGGCGCGTAGGTCTAGCGGGCGCTTCCTCTTGTTGCGCCTTCGGCTTCCTTCCTGGTTTGGCCTTTTCCTTTTCTTTGCGCGCAAGGAACTCTTTTGTTTGACCACTGGTAACAATAGCAGCCACATCCAAGATACCATCATCCTCAGCTTTGTTCTCGTCGCCACCTTCCTCTTCGTTTGCAGCAGCATCAGGCTTGTAAGCCTCGGGATCAGCAACGGGGGCGAGAGGCTTAATAGCAGCGGGAGCACTGGGTGGCGCGCCAGACGAGCTCGCGACGGGAAGCTCAAAGAGCTTGTCTGCCGTTGCAACATATGGTAAGACTTCGCAAATCGTACTCTTTTTCAATTGCTCAGCCATGTCGTATGTGAAGTTCTTGGATGCCAGCAGTGTCTTGAGTCTCTGCGTAAATACGTCACCTCCAGAGAGCTGATCATCTGAAACAGAGGCCCCGACGTCGATATGATTGACGACACGGCCGTCGTGGATGGCAGTAACGTCAACCTTCTGATAACCAATGTCAATGACCGTCATGTTGGGCCACTTAAGCCCATATTGGGTGGCAATGCCGCTATGAATGATGCACAGGGCGGGCGTTCTTGTCTTCTCAAAGATGTACCGCGCAATGGCCTCGGCGTCGGGTCGCGTCCATTGTGGCGACGCCATGAGCAAGATTGGAGTATTGTGGTATGTCGTAGTGAGTAGGCCGTGGACATGGTCGAGGAAGGCAAGGAAGGCATCCATGTGCACAATATGGCCAGCTGTATCGTTGTATGTTAGCGGTCGTTCGACAGTAGCCGGCGTCTCCGATTGAGCCGTGTGTGACAAATGGCGTCTTACCGCGAATGGGATACACGGCGCCCTCGCTGGAGTCGACATCCTCGACCCATTCCTCCTCTTTGACGCCATTGACGATCTTTGTGCGGCTGTACGTGTGATACGGGCGCCACTGATCGCCATCCTTGAACATGCGCGTCGGAATACGGTGTGCTGGCAGCGTCAGCTCGCTGCATCCGAGCTGCGCAAGGGTCGTCTGGCTGCCAGGGCAGACGATTAGGATCTGCTCCTCGCGCCATTTCCCGGAGCTCGACATGGTGCGAAATTGGAAGCTAGAGTAGAATGCTAGTCACCCTGTGAAAGTGATGGAAGAATTAGCGTCAGGCGCTCGGCGGAGCGTGGCCAGTCGGAGATTCAACGGTGGCTGTTTGTCGTGCGAATTTGTAGGCTGCCGCGCTCGCTGCGTCGCGAGAAAGCAAGTCCACTAGGCAATCGCGAGGCTTGAGTAGGAGCGAGCTTTGGCCAAGGGTGGATGTGGCTGCAGGGGAACTTGTGGCGCATCAGTTGTGCTGTATCACGTGATCCCATCTCGAGAGGCTGTCCTAGCTCTTGGTTGAAAACCCGCCTTTTTACCTACTTGTCTTTTCATTGAGGTATTAGAGAACTATTCATTATCATCACTGGTTTCAGTGAAGTCTAAATACGTAGGAGTAAAAGTATGTAATCATAGACAGCATGATATTCCCCATCCCAGCAAACAAATAACCTTTCATCTTTTCCGTGGCAAGATCTGAAAGCCGCAGCAGAAACATAAACAACCCAACAAGCCCTAATATACGTCAACTAGATCATTATAATTGTAAACCGCAACTCCCGTCAGAAGAAAAGGATAGTGGAAAAACCAAGCAAAATGTGACCCGGCACATTCACAATGCGCCATCACCTCCTGTGGTGAATGAGAATGGAAGATGCTGCCAACAGACGGAACAACGCCAAAGTATAAACATGAAAAAGGGAAACACGGGTCTCCGTAAACGCCTTGATGAAACAATATGCCGAATCCGTTGCTGTTTGCTGCAGCTCCTTTCGTCCTTCGTCCGTCATACCCAATCACATCATAGTAATACAGCTCCGTGGCGAGCAGAGGTTGCGGATCAGTCACTCGGACTAATCCTAATAGAAAAGCTGCCATTTTATGCGGCAGTAACGGCAGTGGGCGTGGTGTTCCCGTTGTGGCTGTCGACGGGTTCCAGTGGCTCAATATGGTCGACAGACTCCAGCTCCTTAGTCTTTCTCTTGTTCTTCTTGGGGGTGCCTTCATCAGTCACGTCGCCAGACATAGAGCTGGGACGATCAGAAGTAGGGGTGGTTGGCGAAGAACCGTCGTAGCTCCAGCGGTCATCGGTAGCACCCGTGTAAATAGAGGAGCTGTGCTTCTTCTTGAAAGAGGCAGACTCGGAAGCATCTGTGTGCTCGTGTTGAGGGGTGCTGGGGTGGCTATCGCTGTCGTCAATTTGAGCCAAGTTATCAAAAGCCATCATGGCGGCGCTGAAATCGTCATCGGCGCATGAGTCGCGTCGATGAAGCGCACTTTTCTCGATGGTGGTTATCTCGCGCGAGTTGCGCAATTCGAGCTTCTGAGGCTTCGAGGTGCTGTTGGCTGAGATTTGAGAGAGGCGCATGGTCCGAATAGTAGTAGGCTCCATGATGGAGAATTCGGCATCCATAAGCTCGGAGTCGGAACAATCGGAGATTTCTTCATCATCACCATCCATAGCTGCGTCACTGTCATCTGTAACACTGACAGTTGGACGCGTCTGGATGACAGTGTGGGTCCTTTCCTCGTGAGAGCCGACCACCTGAGCGTCCTGGACTATGGGGGTAGAGCCGGCAGAGGTCTCCTGCTGAATCAGGTCAGACTTGGCTAGAGAAATGCGCTTGTTAGAGTCAAGGGGCGCAGCGGTGACGACGTCAACAAAAGCATTGCCAGAGTTGTCACAAACTGGTACCTCTTCGACTTCAGGCGAGACAGCATTGAGCTTCGTGTCATCGACAGCAACCGTATCAGCAGGAGTGTCAGAAGAGAGCAAGACCTTGTGAGCCTCAGGCTTGACAGAGATGGTCGAGACACGGGTGCTGTCCAGAATTTGGCCTATATCAGAAACGCGGCTTAGTCTGGATTCATTAATGTCGCCGGTGGACTTGACGTCATCCGTAACACCATCAATAGAGCCAGTGGCAGCTTCTTCACGCAGGTCAGCTTCGCTAAATGCCTGGCGAAGAGGGCTTTTGACACTCAGACTGTCGCCGGCGCCTTCGCTCTTCATGAGTCGGGGGACGCGGGCCGGGCTTCTGCGCGGTAGAGGAGGAGGTACACGCTTGGCAATAGTCACGACATTGCCTCTGGCCTGAATCATGCGCGAAGCAACAGCCTGGGTTCGGGCAGGCTGAACGGCGGCAACTTCAAAAATTACGGGCTCCTCGTCATCATCGTCGTCGAAATCGTTCTGATCGGCTTGGGGCGAAGATGCTCCTGAGCTGGCAGACTTGGCATCTTCCTCGGCAGTGGACATGTCCTCAGGCTCCTCAGCAATGACGGGTGTCTTGGCGTGTTCCTCACTAATGTGTCTAATTGAGGACATGTCAACAGTTGTATAGTCAACAGATTTCCTGTCAACGAAAGGCCGTTCGCTTCCTTCGTCGCTATCGCGAGGGCTAGGGCTGTCGGATCGGGTATCGGTTTGCGTGGCGATGTCGGTGAGTTGGCTCTTGGTGGTGCGATTAGACATGTAGGAGCCACGGTTGCTGCGAGCCATGGATTCAATGCTTTGGCGGCTGAATTTTGAGACGACCGGACTCATTGGGCTGTTGCCGAAGTCGACCTGGCTACTTGCCGGGCGCAGGCGGCTACCCGCTTCACGAATCTCGAGACCAGCCATTTCGAGGGCCAGGATGCCGAATGGATCAGGATCGTCCGATTTGGGGACGCCAAATCGAGGAGAGGCCGGGTTGGTGGACGTTGGTGTTTCTATCACAGCGTCACCCGGTGCAGGCTGCACGGTCGTCTCTTGGATGATGGCGGCGTCAAAGTCGGTTCTTCCCTCGGCCATTTTGATGACTTCAAATAGTGGTTTCGTCTCCTCGACGTGGCGCGAGACATTGCCCGCGAGAACGTCCATCTGGGTGACTTCGGAATTGTAGAATCGCACATTTTCGTTTGCTCTCTCAGTGAGAATGCAGCCATTCAAGTTGACGGACTGATGCTGACCGCGAGCTTTCATGTACGCCAAAACGGTATTGTCGAGCTCTTTCCAGCTAATGCGCTTCTCCTGGGACTCAAGAGGTACAGACGGGCCGTTGATGAGGCTGACGTCTTCGCCGAGAGTGACACGAGACCTGGTTATAGTTTCGAGGGCAGCCAAGTTGCTGACAACAAGTACGCAGTCGTAGATGTCAACACCAATGATGAAGCTGAGAGTGGGAGTGTGAAGCATGATTCCAGAGGGCGGAGACCAGGTGCCATCTGACTTGCGGGCAATGAGGATGCCGGACCCGCCAGATCCGGTCATCCACAGGCCACTCCGCATGCAGGTGAAGACGGCAATACCGGCAGCATTTTGAATGACTCGTTTAGGGATTTTTTGAATGGTTTGAGCAGGAGAAGCAGGAGGCTGCGAGGGGTCGGAGGGGGGTTCGCGTGCATCAGTATCGACAGGATGCAGGTAGCCGTCGACTAGACATGAGGTTTAGCATTTGAGAGTTGTTCTGATGAAGGACCATGGCTGATCGAGGGGGTGGGTGACGCACCACAGAAGGACTTTAATATTCGAGCAGCCTTGTCGCATTCTTGATCGAGAGTGGCGGGCCAGAAAGCCTCTCGCTTGATGCGGGCGTTGTTTGCCTTGGCCGTGTTGATAGTGGGCGAGGGTTTGGATGGCGCCGCAGGTGCCGAGACGGACCTAGCACCCCAGCCAAAGAGGCCGCTGCTGTTCTTTGCGCCGCCAGACGACGTCCTCTTATCCCACGAGGGCAGAAAGGAGGAGACGCGCTGCATGGCGGCAGCGCAGGAGGGGGGCTCTCTCTACCGTCAGCCAGACCGGAGCCCCGGGGCTGAGAGAAGGCGCAAACAAAGATGCTGGGCCAGCCCTGATGTTGGAGCGAGCGACTTGAATGACGATTGTCTAGGAAAACGAGTGAATGGATTGGTATCGATGACGAAAGAGAGAGCTGGATGATTAAGGATGGAGATGCGGTGCTTGGTCGGGCTCCAATGTCGCTGGCGAGAGGGAATAGAAGGCGTCGAGAGTATTTCGGATCAGTACCTATTGGTTGAGTGCTAGACCGTTCACACGCCCCCCTTGGCGCATGAACAGAAGAGGCGACGACAGGATATGTTGAAGGGACAGAGACCGGTTCGTTGAAGGAGGGGAGGGGAGGAGCGAAGGTGAAGCGAGCGTGGAAGAACTGAGAAGCAGTTTGGGGGGGTTATTGGAAGGGAAGAGAAGAGGTGGGCGTGAAGCAAAGAAACGGTGCCAATGTCATTCAAAAGCGCGGGCCGGGCTGGCACATTGTGAGGAGGCAGGCCGCTACTACAGTAAAGTAGGTCGGGTCGCAGGAGCAGGTCACTAACAAGGTCACCAACACGCAACACGGACAATAACGAGCTGTACAGAGACTTGAGAGTGTGGCTCCCCCCTGGTGGGTAAACGCAGTCGCAATGTCCCCAGTTTATTTTATAAGAAAAAACTTGAACGGCAGTCTGGTGTCTGGTGTCTGGAGACTGCAGGGGATCGTTCCAGGCCAGCGGGAAGAGGTTGATGATTTTGATTCGGTGTGGTGGAGTGGGCGAAAAGCACCAGCGAGCCCAAGGTTCAGACCATTGATATCACTCAAAAAAGCAAAACAAGTACGGAGTAGGTGGTACGAAAAGGGACCTTGGGACCCTTGGTTTTGAAAAGAAGAAAGGAAAAAAGAAGAAAAAATCACACACGAAGTTTCTATAGTCTGTACAATACATGCTGATTTTTCCATCCTTTTCTAGTATCAAGTTGTATGCTATTGAAAATGATGCAGCTGTTTCCCAAGTTGCCGGCCATCCCTCGCTGTATCTACCTTAGGTACCTACCTAGGTAGCTACCTTAGGGCCCCAAGTAGGCCACACAGTCCACTGTATCCCCCTAACTAGGTACAGTACCTAGGTACGTACCTAGGTCTTCTAAAGTACTCAGTACACGCATCACCTGCGCCATGGTCATCAATTGTTTGCTCGCCCGCTTGACTAAACTTGTCTAATTAATTCCCTTTCTACTCGGTACACGCATCACCTTCTTCGCCATCCCATTGCTGCAGTCCCCTTATCTTCACGCTTTCCCGGCTCGCCCACATTCTCGCGCGCGTGCGTCCATACCAGCATGTCCTCGTTGTCATCTCTACCCGTCTCGCCTAGGCACCGCGTTTCCTGGCATTTACTGATTCAATATAATCTGTCATCATCCCAGCCCAGCCTGGCTTGTTGCTGGTATAGCACAGCCTTGGCCGGGTGCTGTGCTGCTTCTATTATTAAAGTGACGTGGGCCATCGTATCGACCCAGTTGTACCCAGCTCAACCGTAGAGCACGGATAATATTACAGAGGTGCAAATATATAAATATACACCAATTGAGTCTTTCCCCCTTTTTATTTAGGCTTCTTCCCTGCTTCTTGTTAAATTGAGTCTCTCTTGATCTGCGAATACTTTCGACATCAACCCAAAACGGAACAACTTTCAACATAGAGTTTGCCCCTCCCACCGCAAAGCCATACCGCCACACCTGCCCCTCCCACTATCAACACAAAAAGATTAACAATGCTGGTCTCATCGAACAGTTTGCCCACCCTTGCTCTGGGGTTCAACTAGAAGAGGAATGCCAAGTAACGCGTGTAGTAGCTGGAATGCGCCAACCGAACGTTGCTCATCCCAGTTCATCTCATACAGTAACCTTGCTGGCTTGGACATCTTCTGTGGCCTGTTTCGACGCCTTTTTCTTCCTCTACTTTTGCATTCCTCACGCCCACTGACCTGACGAATGGCAGTCCCTCGGTACCTGACACGGCGGTCCCAACGTCCGTTCGCGTCCCGCTCAAGAGCATGCCATGGCAGCCATGCTTCTCTATTTGAGAGTGGGGGGTAAAAAGTCCCTTGCCTCGGTCGTACGAGCCAGTCAAAGAATGACATTTCAGCACAGCTTTTTCGAGTTTATGTAGCCATCAGTTCAGCGACACCATGTCCTGGGCCCTGGGACCCTCTTGCGGCACGCTGGCTGCATTCCAATCGCAACGCAACGTGCGCGAGAGAGGGGAAACACGTGAGAGCATATCTGTAGTGAAGAAAACCCATAAGATCTCTATGCGCTGAACCAGCTGAAACAGTCTCTTCTGCGGCGTTTTCAAAAAGCAAAATTCGCGAAAGCAAAAGTAACCATTCATCCCCGTCTTGTTCCGCAGTTCATCTTACTCTACGACGTCGATCATCAGCTGTCACATCCATCCCGCACAACTGATCAAGGCTTCTCCTCACGTCTGCACAGATCCATATCGCTCATTCATTTGCAAACAGAGACTCATACATACCAAGTCCCTTTCATCTCCCCTTGGCGCCGTCGTGATGCCCAACTGCTGCGCGCTGAGGGTCCGTGCCCCCCTGCAATGATACTGTACTTGCTGCTATCTCACGCTTGCACGGCCAGATCGACAATGCATCTCGGGGCCACGGGCGAATTCAGTCAACTCGATTAATTTAGGGGTCGTGCCCCGATCATCAAACCCACAACCATACGGAAACAGAAGAGAACAACCTGTCATCACGCACCAGTCCTTTTACTTGACAGGGTCGTCTCTGGCCAACACCCGACATGTCATTACCAAGTTGCGCTTCTACTTTCGCTGGCTTAGTTAATTATCTCGCTCTGGCGAAGATCAGTGCCAGGGACCGCGCCATATCCCTGAAGCTCCCAAGGCTACCAAGCCGCTAGCTAACGCCAATGAGCCATGGATCTTCCCGAATCCTGACACGATTGACATGACGTTGCGAGGCTTCCTGGCCTAGTAATCAGGCTTTTTTCCTTGTATGCGATTCTTCTTCCAAGGGTCTTTGTCGGCCAGAAATATGTGGTTTCCGCTTTTCGTCCGATAGGCGCGGCCCCCAGTTGTGCCGTGCGATACGTTGATTCACAACCTGCGGTAAATGATGTCGGTTCTTCTTTCTTGACAGTATACTCCAAAGTTCTGTAGGTGAAGGTCTTGTCAATCCATTGGCTTCTCAGCGGCCGTCTGCCGTGCTAGACAGCAAGTCATCTCCCACCACATCCCTTGCTTCCTACACAGTCCCCGCCTGACCGCCTCAAAGGGCGACCTAATTCACACTCGAATCATCATTTCATTTCGATGCTTCCTCCTTGCAGCTGGACCGCCTGCCAAGCCTTTCAACAACTCCCCGGTGAATAAATACCATGTCGCTTGTCTCCTCGTCCTTGCTTTTTCCCCCTTCGCTGATCCCACTAAACCCCTGTCCGTTTATACGTATACTGCAAAGAAAGGTTTATTATTCAAAGTGCTTGCATACACGCTCCTCTTGTCTCTAATAGGCAACGTGTTTTAAATTGCGAATCCCCGTCTTTTTGCGGCCGGGAATTGGGGCCCATTTTGCACGTAACTGACTGGCCTTGACGACAAGGAACTGCGGGCAGAAGCGGCCAGTGTAGCGTCCAAAGCAGGCAAGTTTTCTGCAGTCCTTTGCTCTCATTGTCTACATGAAACCAAACCGGATATTTGCTTTTGCAGACTATTGTGAATCGTGCGACTGATGGCTGAGCACATGTATGCGAGATGGATACTTGCACGATGTGATGCGGTGGCGTAGACAAGTACAGCACTCTGGTGGCGCAGAATGTCGCTTGTTCAGCGGCGTAAAAAATGAATCCAACTGCTCTTCGAGACCTCTTGGTGTGAGGCTCTATTCAAATAATAATTAGAGAAAAACGTTCGTTTTACTCGAGGTACCTTCAGTAGCGTTCTAACCGTGTTTGACTCCTACGGCGCATGTGTCGCAGTAAAAATGTGGTGAATTAGGCCGTATGTACGTTCTTACACCCCCTAGTTTATTAGAAGATTAATACCGTCTGATAAAGTGTTACTTATTAGTACTAAGTCGTATGCCTGTTATCTGCGGCACTGACCTTCGGGATGACCTCTTATGTGTGGCCTTGCCCTATCTCTAAAGCTTTTAGTGTGTGGTGACGGGAGTAAAACATAGGACCTTTATCGCAGTAATTTTTAAGGCGATAGCACTTATTAGAAGTTATAAATCTAGACCACTAGACCTCCTAGGCTTATAACTATTATAGTAAAAACATAGACCTGCACCTTTATTAATATATTAAAGTCAGGCAAAGGGTGATTAAGTAGGGTCCTATTATATATATTAGACCCTAGGAATAATATCTCATTTCCTTACTTTATAGGTATATAAGGAGATACTAATCTTACTAAGGTATTTTCCTTTTAGTTTTTAGTTTATTCAATATATTATAGGTGTCTATATATTACATAGTTAAGCTTATAAATAACTATTAGTAAGCTTATCTATTATACCATAATAAGATGCGAATTAGGCCTTTTGTACGTTCTTAGCCTGTCCGTCCGGGAAGACGTCATGCCACCAAGGACCTCCGTCCCACACATTGTACCGTAAACACAATATGCAGTTGCGCATTGAGAAATCAACGCTATTATGAAAAATAAGACAATACCAATCCAAGAACTAGTATACATTAGGTCTGGAAATTGCCGTTCAAAGACAAAATGTACGCCGTAATCTGGTGTATTGAATGCCAAGCCAGCCATCCTACCCAAACCTGAATTGGCTACACCACCATTTTCCTCAACATGAACTCGCTCAAACATGAACATCTCTCCACTCGAGCGTCGGAAACTCACCCAGCCGCATCAGATACCTCTCCAGAGGCTCCGGGTCCACGCCGGGCATCGTGTCCGGTGCGTGCGAGGTTCCCTCACCATTCTCTCCTTCCCCTTCCCCATGCCTTGATGCCTTCCCTTTCTTCTCTTCCCCCTCTACTTCTTCTTCATCCGCTTCCTCCCCGTCCCCCCCAAAGTCAATCTCCCGCGCATGGTCCGCAAAGTACCCCCGTAGCCTCGCGCGCCCCAGCTTGAGCAAACCCCTCCGCACCGTACGAAAGACGTCCTCCCACGACGCCGCGGCTCCGTCGGCGGTGCCGGGCCAGCCCCCGCGCACGTCGCACAGCTCCAGACTACGCAGCGTCCGCGCGTGACGCTGCAGAAAGGCAGCCAGATCTCGCAGGCTAGCCACGTGGGCGCGCACAAGGGTCAGTGACTGAAGATTGGCGATGTGCGTCTTGGGGAGGAAGTCGTCATGGTGGTGGTAGTGGTGGTAATGCCTTGTGCTCTCGCGAAAATCGTCAAGGTCGAGGCGGAGCTCGCGCAACACCCACGCGCCCTCGAGCACGTTATCGAGCTTGCTGAGGACGCTGGGGTCCGCGCGCTGCGCGTCCGCTGTCAGCTGCAAGTCGAGGCGCACGAGCGAGTTGAAGAGGTTGGCGATGAGAGGGAGGTAGCTGGCCTGGTCCATGGCATCGAGCGCAAACGGAGCCATTTTCAGAGCGCGCAACGGCTGCATGTCCGTCGCGAGGTCCACGAGCATCTCCAGCTGCCACCCGCCCGTCGTGAAGGCGAGCTGCCGCCTGAGCTCACTATCCGCATCATCGTCGTCACCGCCGCCGTTCAGGAGCTCGGCGTCGAGGCCCAGATCCGCACGCGATAGGAACGGGAAGCGCTCCCACGTGAGCGCCAGCTCCTCGAGCTTGGGTAGCCTACAGAGTGCCTCACACAGCAGATCCGCTCTGAGCGGCACGATGCGCTTCTCCTCGGGATGCGCCGCGAGGCGCCGCGAGACCGCAATGGTCGGCCACAACGCGGCTTCCAAGCTCGCCGGTCCCGCACCGTCGCCGCTACCCCACGCCAACTGCTCCTCGTCCTCGTATACGGCGCGAGAGCATATGCGCACACGCTGGATCTGCGCCGCGCACTCGGGCCACCGCGAGAGCGCATCCAGCCGTGCCGCATTATCCTGCCACGGCACGCCCACGAATTCCTTGCGCGCCAGCAGCACCCGCAGGATACTTGATAAGTGCTGGCTGACGAGCCGCAGCGCGCCGAGATCAGCCACAGACAACTGCCGCGCGACGTAGAGGAGTAGCTCGTGCGGCAGCCGGCTAAACGGGCTCAGCTGTGGCACGTCTGCGGCGTACAAGTCATCACCCATCGATTTTTAGTATCCTTGACGGAAAAACGACAAAAAATATAGATAATGACGTAGCAGACCGAATCACAGAAACGGGGAAGCGGGCAGAGTAGAAATGGGCGTTTGCGCGTGTAAATGGTTTAGCAGGTTTCGCGCTGCTGGCGGGGCAGGGGATATCTAAAAGCCGTTTTCGAAAGATGTACAAGTCAAAAACCTAACGGCCGGGGAAAAGTACAAGTATACTCACGATACCTGCTACATATGGGCGGTTATGTCTCGTCGCAATGGCGGCTACGCGTGGGCTCGTCGCCAGCCGAAGCGTTCGCGCGCGGGGGGCGGGTGGAGCAAGCCGGAATGCGAGCGGAACACGCTCGCACTACAGTTCCTGCGGGGTAACTGCATGGAGAGCTGTTAGCAGCGCCGCGCACCGAGAGTAAGCGCCCCAGAAGGGCCTGAAATTTTGGCCAGCCGCGACGGGGGGGGGGCAATTCGTAGCGACGAGCCCTTCCCCAACTTCTCATCAAATTTTCCATCTCAGAAGAGCTCGCACAAGACGCATTCGTCACGTGGCCATGCTATAGAACTTTTTCTCGTCATCCAGGTCAGAGTCACGACGACAAACTGCGAGCCGTCCCACCCCGCCTCTTGCATCCGTCATGTTCAAGTGCGTATTTGTTGCCGGCCCATTTTGGATGCGTTGTGTTTCGGTGCTGACTCTCTCCCTCTCTCCCCAGGGCTTACAAGAATCTCTCGCCCAACGCCAGGCTCGGCGTCGGCGTAGCTGTTCTCGTCTGGGGCACGGCAGGGCTCTACCTCTCGGACCGCGCCGAGGAGCGGTTCGGCTTCAAGCCGACGGAGCAGGATAAGGAGGAGCTGCGGCAGATGACGCCGCACATTGTCACGGTGGAGAGGGAAGAAAAGTGAAGAGTTTCATACCAACAACGGGTGGTGCGAAATCACGGGAGCCTCGTTGCCTGTGCCACCAATGTATTATTATTTGTCCCATCACATCACGTCTACAGCAAGATGCTCTCATGACCTTCTGTTTACTAGGGTGTATTGAATAGCTAATGATAAAAACTAGCATTCCTACCACTCAAACCAAAGCCTTTTGTGCAAAATAAGCCAAGTACTTGAACAAAGTTCCCCCCACCCCGGTTCGCACCCAGTTTTCCTTCTCCCCTTCGCAATTTTCTTCATTCAGATAGCACAACCTAGGATCCTCCGGACAAGGAAAGCCACAAGTAAGCAGAGAGAGAGAGAGAAAAAAGCAAAGTATCAATGAACCGCCCAAGTCACGACAGTCGCGACAGATTACCGGGTACCTTTGCGGTCACATGAGCCCCCTTCCCCCGTCTCTATCGTGATCAAAACGCGAAAGAAAAAAAAAGTCTAATAAAATTGTCAACACCCACCCCGTCTATCCGTAGAGAAATGCGTTGTAGTACCAGACATCCACCAGAATTGCCTCAACAGAGACATTATCAGGCAGAGGTATCAAGCGTAGCACGCGAGTTTGCGACTTGCCCGAGGGTTCCGTCCGGTGAGTGTAGAAAAAAAGCCCAACCATGATTCTCGAAAGACTAGAAATCAGTAGCACGTAAAACCAGGAAATTCAGAAACCAGAAAAAGCAGTTCGCAACGCCTCCGAATGCATCTTCCTCCACGGAGCCTTATTTGATAACGTAATATTCCCCAAGCGACGTATCTGCGTAATGCAAATTTGGGTTTGAATATCTTTTTTTTCGTTTGCTCGTTTTGTTTGTTTGCTCGTGTTTTTGCTTCGTTACGTCGGGTTCGCGCCGAGTCGTATGTGCCGGACAACCGCGGCAGCAGTTGTCGCATCGGGAGACTATGCGCTGACTTCAGCCCGTAGCTCAAGCCCAATAGAGCCAAAGCCGAGAGGCCTGTCGCAGCAAATCATGCCCGTGTCTGCATACGCTTAAGAGCGGTTTTGACCGCCAGCATTAGGAGGGAACATCTGAGCCCAGTCAAGGCTGGACTGAGGCTGCTGGTTCGAGGCACCATACATGGGCATACCACTCTGGCCGGGAGGGACATTGTAGCCGTGCATGTTCTGTCCATTCATAGGGTTGACGTCGCCTCCATAAGGCTGAGAGCCACCCATGACAGGAGGAGCCATGCCACGACGATCGCCGTTAGCGGGGTTGTCCATGCGTCCCATGCTGGAGGAGCGAGAGAGCTGGTGCTGCTGATGCTGGTCGCCGGGCATACCGTTCATACCATCCTGAACGGGAACCATGCCGAAGGGGTGAACCATGCCGTCGCCGGGCATGCCGTTCATCTGGTTCATGTCACCGTCGGGCATACCAGCAGCCTTTTGCGCCTGGGCGTTCTTTTTGACGTGCGCCTGAGGGTGGGAAAGGTGGGAAGCTCCGGTGGGATTGCCACGGCGGATGGAGCACTTTTGAAAGTGACGCTTCAGGATATCACTGCGAGAAAAGGTGTCGCGACAGAGAACACACATGTAGGGACGGTCACCAGTGTCTGCGCAAGCGGGTTAGCATGGCAACGCGAAGAGATCAAGAGAGCGTCGGCATTAAGAGACTTACGGCGCAGAAGATGGCGCTTCAAGTGCTTGGCGTGCAGATAGGTCTTGGTGCAGTGAGGGCAAGGAAACTTGCCATCGGCATCCTTGACGGGGATGACGGTGTTCTTGGCAGCCGTGGTACCGGCGGCGGGAGCAGCAGGGCGACCCGGCGCGCTGGGCAGGATACCTCTGCGACCCTGGGAGCCTACCACATGGGTAGGCTGCTCCGTTTCGCCCATGACACCGTTGTTGGGCATGAGAGGACCGGGGCCGTAGGGCGAGCCGACGCCATTCTGGCCCATGAGACCACCAGGAGGCATGGGGCGTAGGACAGGAGGTCCGCGACCACCAGCAGGCGCAGGAGCAATGGGCTGCGGGTGCGGGTGCGAAGGAGCAGCGGTGGTGCCGGGCATCATGGGCTGAGAAGTACCGTAGCCGGTGTGCGGCGGGTAGGGGTTCTGAGCCATCGAGTACATGCCGCTTCTAGCACCAGCCTGAGTGCTCTGAGGGTAGCTGGGAGGCAGGTTATGCGCAGAGTTTGGCGTGTTAGGCGTACCAGTGCGCGGGGTGTGCGGGTTGCTACCGTAGAGGGGCTGCATGCTCGTGGTGGAAGGCTGCAGCGGCGGCAGCGTCTGAGGGAGAGGAGAACCTGGCTGACCGTGATGAGGCGAGAAAGAGGCCGGCGACGGGTAACTGTGAGGGTTCGAGGTTCCGTTTATACCATTGGTGGGATAGGGAGAGTTATCCATGCTCTTGCGCGCAAAAACGCGTCGCGAAAGATTTCTTGGAGTTGTTTTTTTGGGGAAACGGTAGTCGAGGGCGAAAGGAAAAAGTGCGCGACGGCGAAGCGGGCGGACGTCGACAACGCGGGAAAAAAGTCGCGATTGTGTTTTGACGGGTAGTCAGTCGTTTGCGAGGGAGCAACGGGACGGTTGATGTCCTGGCGAGGCAAGCCCAAGGTCGACGATGAAGGCAAAAAGGCCCAGGAAGAGGATCTTGATGTTGGTTGATTTGAATCTCCACGCGGTGATGGTAAGA